>QGOI01017716.1:0-12300 GCA_003313885.1 Boletus sp. MG55 | reverse complement strand
ACAATTAATCTAAGTCGGTCGTGATGCCATGCATACCCATGTCCACGACGGGAATCGTGCACTGTCAGAGTCGCTGAAACTTTAGCGTATCTCAGCAACGTTCCAAGGAACCGCTCAGCTGCCCGTGTTGTCAGACACCAAGATACCTGTAATACCGAAACACAGAGAAGGTGACTGTTGACACGTCACATTGCATGGCGGTAATCGCTCTCGGCGAACGAGTCGAATTTCAATCAGAGCGGCTACGGGAAGGCCTGGCAACGTGGTTAGCAATCTCGAGTCTCGGCACTCCAGTCCTCCGACTGGTGTCTGACTTGATGGTCTTGCGGTGATCAAATTATTCCTTGACGGGATATCATGCGACTTGAATTGGGCGGTACTTCAAAACATCACGTCGGCATCTGGAATGAAATGATTGCTGCGGAACACTTCCACACCCCTACGCGGTAGCAACCGGCAAGCAACTCAAACATTACGATGTATGCATTATGGCAGCGATCAATCATCTCAAACTGAGGATCCCATCGAGCCAATTGACACGACGGACAAGAGCGAGTGAAAGAGACGGAATTCACAGCCATGAAATAAAAGAGGTGAGATCATGAAGATTGCGGAACACTAGTCGTGAAGGGTATGGACTCTGGACGAGGAGGAAAATATAAGACAGGCAGCGAGAGGGAGGCGAAACGATATCGGCGTTTAGGATAAAATGAAGGGTCGTCCTAGTAAGTAGTCTACAAGACCACGCAGTGATGTTTCTTGTTGTTCTTGGGCCGGCTGAGAAGCGCAGCTCGAGTAGCGTACTGGAACACCTCGCGAACACCCTCTCCCGTTCGTGCTGAGCACTCGAGGTAATGCTTCGCCCCAATCTTGTTGGCAACAGCCATGCCCTATGACACGTCGCCAGGTAAGCAAGTGAGATTAAATGTTAATTATGACAACTCGCCTCCTCGGGGGTGACAGGACGCTGACTGGTCTTCCTGAGCTCCTCAACTACCCTGGGATCACGTCGAAGGTCCTTCTTGCAACCGACAAGGATGATAGGCAATCCAGCGCAGAAGTGCATGACTTCGGAGATCCACTGGAATAGGAGGTGCTTCAGAATGGATGAAAAGGGGGTTAGGAGAGACAACATACCTTTTCCTGTACATTGTCCAACGAGTCCGGTGAGTCGACAGCAAAACAGATTAGAATGACATGAGAATCGGGGTAGCTGAGAGGCCGAAGCCGGTCATAGTCTTCTTGACCCGCAGTATCCCATAGCGCCAATTCGACGTGCTTGCCGTCAACTTCGACATCCGCCACGTAGTTCTCGAAGACGGTGGGAACGTAAACCTGAGAAAAAGATGAAAAAGGTCAGGATGCGAGAAAGGAAAAGGAGAGGCAAGAAAATACCTCGGGGAACGTTCCTTTGGAGAAAACTATCAACAAACAAGTCTAGTGCAGGTATCAGAACGAATGTTGGGGACGGATGGGATAATAGAGAGACCTTGCCACAAGCACCATCACCGACGATGACAAGCTTCCTCCTGATTTCAGACATTATATGAACGTAGAAAGTAGGTCGTTGTTCGTAGAGCGGGCGCTGTTGGAGGTGATGGTGTTGAGCGAGACAAGAGGTCGCACGATTACAAGGCGGTCTTTTAATCGCTCTTTCAAATCCGTCACGCATCGGGCAGGCTGTGCCACACCTGTGCCGCCATGCCGTACAGCCTACTCTCCTTCTGAGACTAATTACATGCCAACACTATGGCTGTGGCAGATTGAGCACAAGTCCTCCACAGCTCTCATACTCACCCTGTGGCCCGTAGCTACCCATTTTACATATCTGGATTTCATCCACATCCCATGTTCCGAAGTCCACTTTGACAGGCTGGCGCAAGTCAGGCTCTCGCAGTGGTTCCGACAGGAATGCTTGTACAGCAGGCGACCCGAGCAGAGACCTGTACGAGAATGGCTGACGCAGTCCTCTCGACCTGGGTCGCCGATAGGTTGTATTCAGAATCGTGCAGTGTAGCTGATGGAAAGCGCTCTCATCCATGGCAAGAAAGAAATAGAACACAAACGAACCTTGAGAGGGCGACGGTCCCCAATGAAACCTGCTTCTATAAACGTCTTGTTCACCATTTCTAACAGGTCGTCAGCGAAACAACAGAAAATTCTAGCAGCACTACCATTCACCCCCGACTTCCCGTAGTCGTTGCGCATCTTCACTCTCAAAAGAGGGTCCAAACCAAAGGACATGTGCCTTGTCTGGATCCCCACCGTCTGGTGGCATGATGTCCATCATTTGAAGAGGGACTTTGAGACGAGCGCCACGTAGCAGATCTGAGATCCGTGGCCGAAGTGAGGACAGAAGCGAATGTGCTTCTGCGAGGGTCTTTCTTGGATTGATAGCTTGACTACCAAAAGCGATTGTAGAATCCTCAGAGTCTTTGAGCGACATCACCCCCAGTGTCAGATGCAGCCGACGGGGAGGAATCACGATTGTCCGATCGATACCGGGAAGCGTTGGCGTCGTTTCCAGCAGTCCACTCGTAAAAGAAGACACAGACTTTTGAAGTGATACATGATGACCCTGAAGGTGGTCAGTGACGACGACAGCGGCAAGGACTTGAACTGACAAAGGGAAGCGATAGGACTTTCAAGGATCTGATCAACAAGAGAAAATAGCAGAGAGAGGGTAATACTTGCAGTGAGTGAGTGGAGGCTTGACTGTATTTCCTCTACCGTTGTCATTACGATGACGAGTTCTGAACTGTCCCCTGGCCATGGTAGAGAGTCGGTTCACCCGCCAAGGAACCACCGTTCGCTTGGTCGGCCCTGGCTGGACGAAGCTGTGAATGTAAGTGGGTAATTTGCTTCTGAGCTGGGGTTTGTACAGATAAAATTCAAGGGCGTCAAGTTGGCGCGGATCAAAGTGGCTGTCACGGATATAGATGTGCCAGGCTCGATCAAAAACCTCTGCCAACCGTACTGGGAACATTGCAGTCCAGGTCCCACTGAGCCTGACTCATTCGGGACGGCCAGATCAGTGCACTCCCCGGCGAGTTCTTCAAGGAAAGGACTCAGACAATGTACAGATACTCACACTCCAGCACAGCGTTGAGTGAAATAACGTCAACCCTCACGCGGAAAGTGACAAATGTAGACGACACGCTCGTCCCTTGCACTGACAGCTTCCTAGTGAGTTACCCCTCCAAGTTTTTGTCGCTTGGCTCGCTCTTGCTTCCTTTCCCTTCTTCAACACACTCATTCACAAACTATCCCGTCGTTCTTTGCTCTCTTTCTTGACCAGTTTCCTATTCATCGACAAGTCAATGAGCCCCCTCCCACCCTGAGTGGACAACGTTGCCTGAATCTCACGCGGTGCTACTACACCGTTCACCTACTTCAACTGTACTCAATCCCCTGGATCCGGCGCTAGACTTTTTTGCAATCACCATCATTCCTGCTCCGGGTTCTCGCATTCGCCCCTTCCTTTAATTTCTAATGAAAATCCTTAACGCCCACTCTGGGGGGAGAAACGAGGAACGAGCATCATCATCCGAAGGAAATGGTGGAAGTTCCGGCATCGTGCTGAGTATGGATATGGTCTCGACGAGTTACTATACCGTGTAGGTCCAAGTTTCGTGCATGAACTATTGGCTATGCTTCCCAAGTCATGATATCATGAGGCTCACTCATAGTCATCTGTCTTGTTCACTCTGCTTTCTCCTCTGGGAGATCACATGGCGCTTACTCCACCCATTGATTTGCAGAGCGTACACTGTCCCAGTGCAAGTGGGAGCTTCTCAACAGAACCTCTCCTTGCAAGTTGATACAGGCTCTTCCGATCTTGTGAGACATGTATTCCTCCGCTTGTGGTTTTCCTGAACATCGTTTCCCAGTGGATTGCATCCAAATCATGTTCATCAGCCTCATGCTCAGCAACGAATGGGCGTCTGTATGATCCGGGTTCTTCACAGTCAACAGGCGCCACATTTACAATGCAATACCTCGCCGGTACTGTCGACGGCCCCATAGTATGGGACCAAGTACAGATTGGAGGCTACATCATTCCAGATCAAGCACTAGGTCGGCCAGCTCACTATTTCCTCCAATTACTCTACTCACAAATTAAGCAGCTGCAGCAACGACTGTCAATAACGAACCATTATTATATGGCTTTGATGGCATTCTCGGTCTTGCCCTCCCCTCGAATTCTTTGATTCAGAAAATCATACCTGCGAGCACGGGTGATGCTCCGGATGGAGCAGCAATTTCCTCCAAGCTTTTCTCCCTCACGCCGGCCACCAATGCTCCTTCTCAACCTTTCTTCTCGCTTACTCTTGCTCGTTCCGGATCCAGCCAAATACATTCCCTTCTTGGCATCGGTCGCCACCCTCCCGAAATCATCCCAGACCCGTCACAAATCCGTTATTCATCCCTTGTCAGCGAGGACATCGGTACGCTGTTCTGGAAGACTACCATTCGTGCGATTACAGTCTATGTCAATGGCCAAGCGCATCCCGTCGCGCTGCAGTCACTATCCGGCTCACTTGAACCGACAGCCCTCCTGGATTCAGGTATACCGTTGATAATTACAACGCCTGCGCTGGCCAACGGAATTTACGGAGCATTAGGTATCGGCCCTGCCTCTGACGGACATTGTGCGCCAGCTTTGTTTCACGATTTAACAAATTATTCACACCACTACTTGCAGATTATGTCCCATGTGCAACCCCACTCAACATGACAATCACTCTGGATGGTCAAAACGAACTTCCGCTCCATCCTCTCGACCTGACTGCGGAGCCCGCAGGACAATCAAGCTCGCAGTATTGCACAGGTCTCATACAGACTGATGCTTCGCAGCTCACGGCGACCTCCGATATAGGTGATATGATCCTCGGAGTTCCCTTCATGCGGAATGTGTATACTGTCATGGCATACGAGCAGCCCGACGCTACTGGGAATTTCAACAACTCCGTGCAGTTTGGAACGAACCCAACGCTCGGCCTACTGGGTCTAACGAACGCCACTCAGGCCATGGAGGAGTTTGACCAAGTGCGCGTGTTGAAACAGCCTTTGGGTAGCGGGTCTTCTCAGCAAAGCTTGGATTCTCACGGTGGCGGTTCACGGCTTTCAGTCGGCGTCAAAATTCTCATCGGACTAGTTGGCTTCTTCGCGCTGTGTTTAGCGCTCTTTGCACTGCGATACTTACTTGCACGGAGACGATGGCGGGAGCCCTCTGCTGTTGGGCAAGTGGAAGAAGGATCGAATCGAAAAATGGAGTACGGAGCGTACCAAAGCACACGAAACAAGTCACGGTCAAGCGTTGACCAGAGCATGCCCCTGTATAATTCCTCCTTGCACCAGGAGGGGGCTTCACAGTACACCGCCTACAGCGGCCGGACGTGCGTCGAGGAGGATTACGGCTCCGATTTCGGCGTGCGGAAATCCAAGTTGGGCTCTCCCGCCGCGCTAGACATAAGCGATCCTTGGGACCCGCACGCTGGCACCTGGCGTGACACAATCATCGGCACCGAGGCAGGGGAGGCGGACCCATTTCGTTCGTCCTATTACCCGCCACCCGACCTCGCCGACCTCGGTCCAGGTTCCCCGCACGCATCGCTAGAGCTCACGTCGGCGTTGTTGATGACGCACGACAGAAGTGACACTCAGACGAGCGACCTGGCCGAGTTTGGGATGCATTCTTTGGGCATGGCTGGGATAGGGACGGCAGCGCGAGGGAGCGTCATCGATACGAAGTTCCAACACGGTCGGCCGAGTATCGACAGTGTGAAGTCGAATACATCATCACGACCGGCCACCTCTTCTTTGCGGTCGTCACACACGCTCGCATCACCATGCGAGTCTGCTAGTGCTTCTTGTAATGCGGACCGGACGTTCTGAAAGGTCCGAACGTACCAGGTCGTGTTGCACCGCTTTCCACATACTGTTGCTATTCACTCATCAGCACGCTTGTTTCATCTTTTGGGGTTGTTGGTAGGGACTCTCTTGTTTTTATGCAGGACCCGTTCGCGCATATATTCGACATCATATGTACTCCTACATGTCACTAACTAGCTGCAATACAACTCACCCGCTTATCTCGCACATCCCTGGCGAACGGTTTGTACCAGCGCGCCTGCAGAGAAAGTATTTTATTGATCCGTGCGTATACCTTTCCCGCGTTCAATATCAATGTTGCGTCGTGATTTTTCGGACATGCTCACATGTTCGACTTCAGTTGATGTTGTACGCGGTACACGTACATGGGCGTGGCACTACCGAACCTTGTAGATCTGCACGACCACCTCGCTCGCTGGCGCATCTGGGCACTTTTTGACTGAATAGTGGATCTCGATATCGAGCTCCCTCGAATTTGCCTCGCTCTTTTTGCAATAAAACGTGCCAGAGACGACCGTACCTGAACGACAGAAGGCATGTGGGACAATAATGAAAAGAAGCACAAACAAGATGAAACGAAATACCCACCCTCCTCGGCGGAGATCGGGTCCTTGAGCAAGAACAGAGTTTGCTTCCAATGCGTTGGTTGGCTCGTCGGTCCCGTGCTGAAACTAATGACTCGTTTTTCTTCGCGTTCTTTCAATCCCGGGCCCACGCTGGCTCGGCGCTTGGGCGGGGGTTTACCAGCGATCGGCCATACCTCCGCGAGGGTGACGTCGCCATCTTTGATGAGCCGTACGGGGACGTCTGGTGAGAGCAGATCGCCAGTGGTGGTGAAGAACGTGTCAAAGTAGAGCACGAGCGCGTGGATTTTGGTACGCATGGGTGAGGTCGAAGTCAGTGAAAACGGAGACGTAAACTCGAGTTGGCGGGACGTGATGGTTTGGAGATGGAGATCCTGAGTAATCGTTTCTGTACATGAGAAAAGGGAAACGAAAAGGATTCTTACTTTGAGTAGATATGGCTCGCTGACCACTGATTCCGGGCCGACGACGTCAACGATAGCATCCTTGTAGGTAACATGCGCCATTTCGGAAAGGTCGAAACCTGATCGTGGTCACAGTCTGTTCAATCACATGAGGATGCATGATCGAGGAAAGACGCACCGTAAACGTCGTTCCAGAAATCTACTCTGTCTTTCATGATTTCGCTGCCCTCGCAAAGAGCCAGCATAATCCTGCATTGACTTGGTGCCATGACACCCCCATTCGGACGGAGGAATCTGTCACGCGCATGCAGAACAGAATCGAGCATCGATTCATAAAGTAATGCATAGCCCATCCATTCGGATATGATGATGTCAACGTGATCGATGCCATCGGGCAGACTGATTTCTTCCACTTTTCCACGTATCACGCTGGCGAGGATAAGGACACGATGACGGAGTTCAAAACAAGCAACCTACGTAATAACGCTCTCCAATCCATTTTGTCGGGCGATTTTTTCAGCCTTTTCAGCGATATCGCTCGCCTCGACAGAGTAGACGTGTTTCGCGCCGGACTTCGCCGCGAATAGAGAAAGGATGCCAGTTCCACACCCGACATCGAGAACGATGGCGTCACGGAACAGAATGGGGTTTGTGAGGATAAATGAGGCGTATGAAGATGTCCGGACTTTATCCTGTATCATCACAGCGTGAATGTCTGGAACGTATGCGGTGGCCATCAGTCGTGCGTCTCAACGACCCTCTTCAACACACGATACATACCGTTGTATTCGTAGCTCTTGAAGTAATGCGTATCGTCATCTCGGAGGGCTTCGCTGGTCGATGGACCAGGGTCATTTCTGATCTCGGCGACGCTCGTGAGGTCCAGATTTCGAGTTATGAATCTTCTATAGTCAGACAAGTCGTTTTGTGCCTGAAATAGCTTCTTTTCAATCATTTGAATGCGTCTGAGGGCACTGGGGAGGTCTGCAGGCGGGCTTGAATCGTGTTCAGCGGAAGGCCCATCTTCGTCGTCGTCGAACCAGTCGTCGTCAAAATCAAGTTCTAGATGAGTGAATAATGCAGCAATGGTGACAGTGGGTGAGAAGATAACACACGGAGTAGAGGGTCATCTTCGATGATGGGAATAAGATAGTCATCGGCAGTGAAGAATGGCTCCGCCCCTGTTAGATTGCCAACATCTGTTGGAGTCGGCTTCTACGCAAGAACGGCACGGTCATCTTCAATGCAAACAGGAGCATCATCGATCTTACATGTTTTCGGATGAAGTTGATCAGTCGTATGCGACGATGTAGGTCTAATTCTGTTGTTGCGCTTCGGTTACAATACACACGATGAAGACACCATTTTAAAGACGCACTCCATTGTTTGCTCGCGGCGTCCAGGTCAAACCCATGCGTGGATTTATCATACGTCAAAGCTTCTGCTGCTGTGGCGAAGGTTTTGTCCTCGAAGAGTGACCGACAAGCTTGAAGTTGTCCTTGATCGGAAATCCAGTCATCGAAGTTGTTATCTTCCTTTGCATAGTCCTCAGAATCTGAGCTTGAGGACGTTGCACGATCGTCCGTGTCATCTTGGGTATGTGGGAGAGCAGCGAAGCGAATACTCATGTTGGTGTGAGTCAGAAGACTGAGTGTTCTGGGATCATAACTTGGTTTGAGGCACTGGTTAGCTAACACTGGCAGAGAAGTTGTGGTTACAAGCTGGCGATCACAAATATTGACAGGAGCAGTTCGATAAACACGATGGTACAAGACAATAATTCAAAGGGTGGACTACATGAAATCCTCCTCGATCGCCTTGCCGGTCAGTTTTGGAGCGTCTGGGTCCTCCTCGACATTGAAGAGCAGATCATACGACCGTGCGGCCTTTTCTTCTGCCCTCTGTTTTGCGAGTTCAACCTCTTCCTTCTTCTATAAAACAAAATGGTGAGTTTCTAGAAACACGTGGAGAAAAGGATGTCTACCCTTTGAGCAGCTATGGCACGCTTCTCTGCGTTCTCCTTCTTGACGCGGTCAATCTTTTCTTGCTCGTGATCGACTATTTTTTCGATTTTGGTTTTGTTGAGGCGGTTGACAATGGGGTTTTCTCGCTTTGGAACGTGAACTGGTGCAGGTGCTTAGTACCTTGGATGAACGGAGACTGAGAGGCAAACACACTTCTCTTCACCTAGACCAAATTTGTGAGATTGAACACGCGTGCATTAACTCCATGCGAAGGCGTACCCGCTTGTCGCTATGGAAGGAAACTTGACCGACGGCCATGTCACCTTGTTTCTTGCGTACGATCTGTGTCACCATAATCCATTGATAATTTCGTAGATCCGGCGTACCTTTAGGTTGTCGGCGGGTGTATATATGATTGTCAAGTCATCCTTCTTGTTTCCTGCAAGATCGCGGGATGAGGAATAAGGAGGTCACAATGCGAGCGCTTACTCGCCCTCGATCGAGTTTGCCTTTACCAACTGAGCGCAGTCGGTCAAAAGGGCCTGTGGTATTGCCTCCCAAGTCATGGCTTCAGACATACGGAGGTATACGTGAGCAGAAGAGAGCTTGTCGACGTGGAACCACACATCCTGAGGCCATGCATATTTGATCAGATCTTCGTCTGATCTGTGCGAGTGAATCTCGGCCTTGTGTACAGAACAAGTTGATACACACTTTCGACCTTGTCCTTCCCCATGTAGATGGTTGCTGGTGGGTCCACCGCTATTACGGGGTTAAGTGGTCCTGCATTATGCGCCGTATGTCCACTTACCGGACGACGTGAAGAAGAGGACCATGATGATATCGATTGACCGTGGGAAGAAATGCTACACTGGTCTTCTGATATCTCAATTTGTGTGAGCTTCATCTCGTTCTACGTTCATCCACGCGCAATTCGCACACCAAAATATCAAGTCAAGCCAAATATGCAACCTGCGCCGAACCGGTTGGGACTTGGTCTGCGTCCACCTTTGCCATCGTATGGCCAAGGTCCCTCAATATCGGCTCTCGCACAGCAGCAACAAATGATGCACCAGCCCTTTATGCCCCCTCAGAAACAGGCAACTCTGTTCGTGGGCTCGATATCTGGCGGGATCACCGATTCCTTTCTTAACCAGATGCTCTCCGTGAGTACCGTATTACTCCCGTCTGATGCTGAGTCGGGTTTGAATCGGTTGTTCAGGCATGTGGTCCCGTCAAGTCGTTCAAGCGACTCATCACGCCTGCAAACAAACCGCAAGGATTCGGGTTTGCAGAATTCGAGGATCCAGACTCTGCAATCAGATGTCTGACGCTCCTCCAGGGCATCGAGCTACCAGCGCTCGAGGATGGGTGCGCGAACAAAAAGCTTCTGGTGCGTCCCATCACCACTTGGTTCACCCTTTCAAGCCTACGTCGCATACACTTTCCCAGATCAAAGCCGATGAAAAGACGAAACTCTTTTTGGATGCCTACTCTGCGCAAAAGATGAAGACAGACGTGAGCCTCAATCTCTCATTCTCGTATTCCTGTCGTATTCTCACGACTTGCATGGAAACAGACGGACGAGGCCATGACGCAGCAAGCCAAAGCAAAGGTGAATGGCCTTGTCGAAGAGATCTATCGTACTTCCCAAGATGCAGCCAATAACGGCCTTCTCGACAAAGAAAAATACGTCATACCTCCTCACCTCCACGATCTTCAGGAAGCTGATCTTCCAGAAACCCAACGCGGCCTCGTCATATCCGAGATCGCACAATTCCGTGAACGTGCTGCGAAACGTGAACGGGAGAAAGTACGAGAGGTTCGCGAGAGTATACCGAACCTCCTGACTACCACGCCGAGTGGACCAAAGTACAGGGACTGGGGTAAGCCACAGTCGCAGCAGCCATCTCAATCGACGCCTGGAAAGGGTCAACAGACGCAGGGAAAAGTGTCACAAAGTTATGGCAAGCCTGTCGGCTTTGTGAAGGCGGAGGATACGGGTGCTGCGACGGGAGCGTTGGATGAGCGGAGTAAGGGCTCAAAGACTGACGAGGAAATGGAGAAGGACCGTAAGGATGCCAGACGGCGAGACGAGGAGGTTTCCTTCAAGGACGTGAGTATCTCATTTCATCGGTACAGGTGCGTGCAGTGGTACTCAACGAATTTCGCAGAGAGAACGCCGCTATGAGCCACGAGAACGAGCTCGCATAGCTGCGCTAGAACGGTCGATTGCGCGTCAAAACGCCATCAAGGAAGCCGAGGAACGGGATCGCGTGGAGATGCAAGCTCGGCTCGATGTCTGGGACGACGACGAGAGTGATGAGTTATTCTATGTTGACAGGTGTGTTGACCTGATCGTCGTCGTCGTCGTACCCTGCTAACGCAATAACGCTGCTAGGGCACGCTGGCGACAGTCTCGCGCGCGGCGAGTCACAGCCGAAGAAGCAGCAGATGCCGAATCGCGCGCTTATGAAGAGCGTGAAGCAGAGAACCTTCGTATTGAATCAGAGAAGTTCCTCGCTCGTCAGATGGAAGACATGCAAGCTCTTGCCGAAGAGCAGCGTAAAGCCGGAATGCTACTCGATGATGGCGCACCAGTGAAACTCAACATGTCGATTGCACCTGTGCCAGTGAAAGCTGAGGCCGCGCCAAAGGACGTCAAGGCCGCCGTATTTGGACAAGAGGAAGAGGAAGAAGAGGATATTAAGAAACGGAAGGTGCCATTGGTCAAATTGGATTTCAGTGCTGCAGAGGGTGAGAAGGCGAAGGAACGACTGCAGACGATCAAGGAGTCTGTCCCGCACGACAAAGAGACGTTGTTCAAGGCAAAGGTCAGGTGGGATGGTCTAAACGATGTACGCTCATGTTTTCTTCTTTGTGACCTTGCTGACTGGTTTCACTAGAGCATGGTTGACCGAAAGTTCGAGCCGCTGGTCAAACGCCTAATGGTTAAATATCTCGGTGAACTAGAAGACGACGACCTCATAATGTTCGTCCTGGAACATCTCAAGGACCATAAAAGTCCTCAGAAGCTCGTAGATGGCCTAGAACCGGTATGAGCACAATATTTGCCAGCCAGTTATTCCACTGACCGTCATTGTCATAGGTTTTGGAAGAGGAAGCTCAAGAATTCGCCATTAGCGTCTGGAGACAAGTCATCTTCGAAAGCATGGCGTATGGCGAGGGTCTCCTCACGGAGCGCATGATGGTCGATTAGGAGTACTAGGAAGGATTGGACAATTGAACATGTTGGACTCCACGCATCGATACCTTTGCTTTGCTTGTGACAAAGGGGGCAGGTGCGTTGTAGCATTAACATGATGCATGGCTAAGATGTATGAGTTCGGGGTGCGGGTAGCTGTTTGGCTGTTTTTCTTGGTGCACTTTCAGTCCGAAGAGAAGACGTGAGCGTAGGGCATACCATTCGTAAGTACATCCTTGCATCTCCTA
>QGOI01017714.1:0-11603 GCA_003313885.1 Boletus sp. MG55 | reverse complement strand
CGCTAGAGAATGCCCCTGAGACCACGGGGAAGCTTCATGTCGTGCAAATGGACGTAACTGATCAAACTTCCATATCTCGCGCGATGGGCGAGGTCGAGAGTATCCTTGGGGATGCAGGCATTGACTATCTCATCAACAACGCCGGCGTAGTAAGTGTTTGTACATTGGCGACTCAATCAATTGACACCGTCTAATTCAATGAAGGCTTTCAAAGACGATACGCCATCAACTCTAGATCCGAAGGACCTTGCTGCAACCATAACAGCAAACGTCGTGGGACCTACCCTCGTCACCAGGACTTTCATGCCTCTCATCGAAAGAGGAAATCGCAAAGTCATTGCAAACATGTCATCTTCATTATCCAGTATCGGCATCGACTACGGTGTCCAGCACTCGTCTTATAGCATCTCGAAGGCAGCCCTGAATATGCTGGTATGTAAGACTGAACCACCGTCTCTCTCAGCTAAATATATTGGTATTCAGACATACAAACAAGCGAAGGAACGCCCTGACCTGGTACCATTCCTTGTTGATCCAGGCTGGGTGAAGACAGGTACAGTGTTCTCAAGCGAGATCCAGTACATGCTCACTTGCATCCTCAGATATGGGTGGAGATGATGCAATGCTGGAGCCTCATGAAAGCGCAGCTGGGATAGTCAACATTGTGTCAAACGCCAATCAGACATATGCTGGACGCTTCTTTAATTACAAAGGAGAGATGATGCCTTGGTAATGAATAGTGGTATGCGATTCGGTGCTTCTCCAGTACGTCTCAGAACGACGCTACGAACTTTCTGAAACGCGTTGTCATACTCTTTTGTGCAAACTTCTCTGAAAAATTCCAACAATTTGTTAGCATCGGAAGATTGACTTTTCCTAGATATCCCCCCTCTCCGACATGAAGTAATTGACCACCAGCCATAGTTGTCGGAACTGTTCTACACGGCAATTGCTTTCTCTTGGAAATCTTCGCGTGAACAGCGTATGCACACGAGACACCGGAAGATGTTGCAACAGAAACTGCTCCACCAAACCAGGATAATCGATCAGGGAGTTGTGTAACCAGAGGCTTTGGATAACAGTGTTGCGAAAGGTAGCTCCCGCTTCCACCGGGACTTGCCTGGCATCAAGACCTAGCAAGGTCGCATAGTTGCAGGCAGGAAGCAAGCAACGACGATAACCTGTTCAGAGTTATAGACTTCGCCATTGGCCTGTAATACCCCCCGGGCAGACAATCCAGATTTAAGACTTCGAACAAAGGCAGACTCCGAGCTAAGCTTGCCGGATCATTGTCGTCAAGAGAGGTCTGGCCGATCACATCAATGACTAGTTCATGGAGACTTGAAGGACTCCAGAAGAGAAGATGTGCCGCACGAGAAACCTTGTTGGGACACATCCGACACGTCATGATACAAGCAATAGTCGCGGTCTTGGTGGAGGGCGAGGCGGGACCTCTGGAGGGTATCCGTGTGTAGAAGCTTGAGGGCGATCAACCTGGTGAAGAAGGCAGACATGGATTTGGGAGTGGGTCGATCGTGGAGATGGAATATCAAGGTGTGGAAAGTTCGGTCAAAGTTCGGTTGAGAACTTGCAAGAAGCATGTCACGATATCGAAATTTTATATTGTAAACTTTGGCTTCTGAACACCACAAAATGGTGGTGCCTCCATAGTTGGGAAGTAAATTCATGTGGCTGTATGAATTTGGGATCGAGGGTCAAGGCGAGTGTCTCGAGTGTTGAAAGGGAAGTTAGATCTCACCGACGCGCCATCGATCGGAGCAGAAAGCTCAAGGCACTCGAGAGATGCATAGTATAGATAGACCGAGAAAGAGCGTGTGCGGTGGCAATAGACACCTGGGCTCGACCTCCATTAAAGTCGAATTTGATGAACTTCAAATTCGGACACAGTTGAAATAGGTGGCGAAGAATGACATCAGTGATCTACTGTCCTCCACAGGAAAGGAAAGATCCATAGAAGCGAGTCTGAGTCCGAGAAATCGCCCGATGAGTATAGTATGGGCGGGACACGGGGAGTGCCAGGGATGGTATTTCCATCTCAGCATCCTCAAGTCAAGTTTGGCAGGAGGACTGAAGGCTGAAAGATTGTGAGTTCCAGAAAGTATTCCGAAAGGGTATCGATCGCTCTGCGGTTGAAGGTCAATTCCCAGACACGGTGAGGGTACCGGTCGATGATAGCCCATTGAGCAGGAGATGGAGGAATCTGTTAGCAGCAGAGACCAGTTGACCGTTTTGCTGGATCAAGTGAGGAATTCACTTACCTCAGACTTGCCCTTGATCCCACAACCTTGAATATGAGGAATGAGTGAGTCCAACTCCCGCCAGAGATGATCGAGGGAGGGTTCTGAAAACGCGTGACAAGTTTAAGCCAGCGCAGCAAGTGCTTTCCGTTCCTCTCGGCGAGGAATCGGTTCATTGGTGTAGAAAGGCAAACCAGAGTGTATTGAAGCAATTCTGGTACGAACAACGGGTTCCCGATAGACATACTGAATGTAGAGAGGCAATGGTGATGGGATCCGTTTACTGGTCACTCAGTGAGGAGCATCGCTCAGCGTTGACTAAAACTACTCACCTTGACACTCCGACTTCGAGTCGTACAAGCTAGCGATACCGGCCAACAAAGTTTGCTACAATAATTATAACAAACAAGAAAGGACACTAGTACCGACCTCATACATGAGACGAGTCGTGCACGTGCAATGCAGGATAAGGTGTGGTGTGAAAGTCATTTGTTTATGACAACCGCGAAAAGCACCTAGCTGTTGATTACTGTTGCGAAAAAGTCGGCCTAGTTATTACCCGTTAGGATAATGTCAGGACATGATGGCACAAGGTCACAAACATTTGTACATGTCCTCGACTGCACGGAACGCAGTCATGAGAGACGCAACTAAAAAAAAGGGTGTCCTCGCGAAGAGGACTACAAAGTGAAAAATTGTCCATCCACGACAGTCCGAGAGTAGTCTGAATCGAGTTTCCCGGTCAACGAGAACCGGGAGCCACGAAAGGGACTGAAGGAGGACGTCCTTGTCAAAGTGACAAGTTGGCTCATCTCCTCGTACGGCACACGACAGGTTTTCATTCTAGTCGTATCACTGGCAAAGCCAGTAGACAGATCGTGGTTTCGATTGACGGCTTTTTGCTCTGGGTTAGGTGTAAGACGAACACAGTAGAAGGTACAGGTGATCATGATCTGTTCTCACCACTGGCCTGTGGCACAGGGCTGGGTTCTAGCAGCTCAGTGGCCTGCTCCCCATTAGATCGGTCTTGCCGATCGCCAATCAAATCTGTACGAGGTCACCCGGTTTTCCTTAGTGACGTACGACCACAATTTGTGTCCAAAGGACACAGTCGCCGCGATGGAGAGCACCAATTTGCGTAGCTAGGAAGGACCGCCCACCGAGTCACCGCGACGCTTTCCACAGTTGACCATTGCGCATCTGGCAACTGCTTCTCTAGTACATCGCTCAGTCCGTTAAGACTGGTCCCAGAGAGGGACTATCAAGGATGACTGAAATGCTCAGACCTTCCCGCTCAGAAGTAAAGACGCATACACGATGCGTCTTGTGCGTGCTGAGCCTCGCGGCCTTCGAGCTGTCGTGGGTTATAGTGAGAGAAAGATAGGGGCAGCACTGTCTCCCTTTATAAGCGGGTCGCGGCAATTACCGACAACAGGGGCTAATTCAATACGTCACCAATATTGGGCATTCTGCCCAGAGGGATTACAAAGGGAAAATTGTAGGAGACTTGTCCATCGCCCGAGTGGCCATAAACTTCCAAGTCTTGGAGGCGTGTCGTTTGCCAGAGCCACCGAGGAAAAGGCGGTCCTCTTTTGCTAGCCACGCAGTATGTAACTGACGTAGTACTCCAGGAACCTCGGATTTGCTTTAACCAATGCAACCACGGAAGACACAGACGACAGATGAGTCGAAAGAAATTCTGTAACCAAGTCCGGATATTTGATCGGGGAGTCTCGGGTGCGGCGAGGAGGGTGACAGCAGGGCTGCAAGCCTATCCGCGTATAAGTACCTCCACTGGAACATTTCTAGCTTCCAACGGTAAGAGAATGTCGCGTAGTTTTCGACAAGATGCGAGAAGCGGCAACAACCCTTTCAGGGTTATTCACACTGCAGGATCCTCTGCATACGTTGGACAAGCCAGGATGGGAACGACGATGCGGCACGCTATGGACACACACTGGGCTCTACCGCGCTCTACCCGACAGCTGCTGACCAAGCCTCGGCTCCTCCCGAGGCTGCTCTCGACCTCCCTCAGGCTCTCGACCCCTCTCGACCTCCTAATCTCGCCTCCCTCGCCTCTCCCCTCCCTCTGCACAGCCACAACGTCCGCATCAACTGCAACTTCGAGCAAAGGCCAGTTATGGACCAGGTTCACAAATTCATCAGAGATCGGTTGGTTGACAACTAGTTCACGAAGATGTACGAGAAATAGGAGGGCTCATACGAGAGATGCCGATGCACAAGTTCCCTTGAGCTAGGAGTTCGCTAGCTGGGATAGCAAGTCTGCAATCGGTAGACCAAGTAGCTCTGACTATGATCGATTGCGGCGGAAGTATGTGCCGAGGGGAAGCTATCGCTGTGAAGAGGGCGGATACCTCCGTAGCAGCGGGTCGGGTGTGAAAGTTGATTTGAAAACTTCGGAACGCTCGGTGACAGGGTTGTAAGCGGCACATAATCACGAAATCCAGGCGATTCCATATGTCGAAAAATAGACTGATAGCATTGCGGAATCATGGCGTGTCTGCAGGTCCAAAGAAACTTTCTTGAGTGTGGAAGACAAGCCAAGGAATCTCAACAGGTCGTCTATGTGAAGAGGAAGTTCTAGATGCTGCCAGTTTGCATGGGTACAGATAGCTCGAGAAAGGGCCGGTGTGGCGATTGCATGTACCAGGCACTTGCAAAGGAAGTTGAATTTAACTGCCTTCAGATCCAGACAGAGAAGAGGGTAGTTCTCCAGGAAGAATTGAAACACTGGATATTCCGCGTTACCCCAAATTCACTTCCAGGGTAATAAGTTGGGGAGTAAGCAATGGAAAGAGGAACGTGATGGAGTCGGAGGGATTGGATTGTATCCATGTTCCCGAGACAGTTTCAGATACGGACTTCCATCTAAGCATCCTTAGGTTGGACAGGATGAGATTTGCATGTTGCAAAAAGTGCAGGGATAAAGGTTCGTTCCCCAATGCGAGCCTTTCTGGATACGAGGGAAGCACCGATTTTGAATGACAAGTCACTCGAGAGAGGATGGAGGGGTGCGCCAACACCGTGGACGATGGTCTAGGAAGACGATTTAGCTGCTACCTTGACTCCGGCTTCATCATAGCATTGCCAAAACACCGAACGAGAGGCAAGAGTGAATCCAAACGCCGCCAATGTCTGAGAATGCGCGACATGTTCGAACCGGCGCAGCAAACGTACGGAGTTCTTGCTTCCAAGTTCCGGGAACTTCTGGGAGTGGTATGACAGTACGACATTCAAGGACGCGATGGAATAACTCCGCCACCATCAATGGGTTACGTGCCAGTGAACTAATGGAACTGGCCGGGACAAGTCGAAAGGTTCGACGAGCGTTTCAGCTTCAACCGCAGTTGTGCCGTTATATACGATATATGACGTCATTCAAATGTATTCGCTATCAAGGTCGCTGAGATCACACGAAAATCTACTCTAGTGATTGTCTTTACAACTCGTCGTGTGGAGACAACGTTTTGCCCGGCGAGTCCGTCAGAGGTTGCGCAACATTGCTTCCGGCCAGCACGTTCGAATCAGCCATCGCCACGCTCGCGTGAATCTTGCCTTCGGCTGCCAGTCGACGCGCGAACTGGGCAATCTCGTCGTCGTACTTCTCCCATTCAGGAATCTGACGTGCCCGCGATAGTTTTGGCTCCTTCTGTGCTCAGAGAGTTCATGAATGGACTGTATCGTAGGGTGAGATTCACTGGGATGACAAACCGTGAGGGGGTTTTGACACAAGTCGATCGTCTTTGCACGATGGAGTCTGTCTTTGCTGCCTGTGGTCGGGTAGCCTTTCAGTATTGAATTGGACATACGAGTCGAAGGGTCAACATACACCAAGTCTCACACTAAACGATAATCGTCAGCACCCTATCCTCGTCGACAGTGGGAGTTTGCTTACCCATAGCCAATCCTCGTGCAAGGAATACTGTGCCTACGTCAGCGGTCATCCGATTCACAACGAGCCTGGCTTACAATAGGAACTTGAGTCTGTAAATTATTGGGAAGATCTTAATTCATGACGTCAGTCAGCTTTCTTTAACACTATGATCGACAGCGAACCTTGGTCCAAGTTTGCGAGTGAATTAGGATCTTGGGACAACATTTGGTATGATCCTCGGAGAAGATCCTACAACGACGGTAAGCGTCTGAACCTCATTGCCGTTGTCGTGTGCTCACCCCAGCAGCCATCTGCATCCAACGGTTAGACAATGCAAGCGAAATTCGCATAAACGAGACTTACCTGACGGAAGCGGACAAGATCTACAACATATAGTGCACTCGGGGAAACGTGAGGATGGCAAAAAAAAGTAGACCACGACAGAACATACCTGATGTGATAGGGTCTACCATCCAAGAAATCATGCCAATAACCCGTTTTCCAGAAGCGGAACCCTTCCATGTCATAATTGTCATCCCCCATCGGCGTGTAGCCGTATG
The DNA here is from genome assembly GCA_003313885.1 of Boletus sp. MG55. NCBI lineage: Eukaryota > Fungi > Basidiomycota > Agaricomycetes > Boletales > Boletaceae > Boletus > Boletus sp. MG55. Next base: position 4,890 of record QGOI01017714.1, on the reverse strand, counting down.
GTGCTCCGTGAAGATCCAGATCGACCAGCTCTTGCAGGTCCGCTCGCACAATCTGATCAGCATCGACAAAGATCACCTTTTTGAGGTCCATCGGGAAAAGGACATCCAGGAAGAGGATTTTGTAAGCCCATATGATACGTTGCTTTTCCTTTTGTGCCCTTAACCACGACGGCCATTTATAAGTCACCAACTCGTATTGGAAACCGTACTCTTCCGCCATGTGTGGTATGAATTCCTGAAGGGGATGTCAACACTCCGCATAAAAGGATTGTCAAGACACTTACAAGGAAGGTTGGGGAAAGGAAATTCTCGATGAACCAAAACTTGACGCTCCTCTTGGTGTTACGCAACACACTCAAGATCATGATCGAAGCAAAACGCTGCGGGAAACACTAAGAACACGTCGCTAGAGCACAAAGGAGTCCCACCTCATACAACAGGCCAGACGCCACAGTGAATATGTTAATGTCAGCTTGACCATCACCCTGTTTCTGGACAGCCTTCGTCTTTTCGTCGTCCATTTTTGGCATCAGGAGCGAGGACATCCTAGTACGAGAATAAGATCAAGGATGAACAAGAGCGTCGCAAAACTCACTTGGACATCCAGCTTTCCACTATGTTCCCTGATCCTTGCCCGGGTGCCGCCTGCAATCCGTCAAGAACGTCCAACCTCTCCGAACCAGGTCTCCGAGCGAGTCGAGGATACAGAGTGAGTCCATCAAAGCTCATCACCGTCAACTCGTCACCGGCTTCAGCGATCGACGGACTATTCCATCCCTCGCTCCCCACGCTCCCCAGCTCATAAATCTCTCTCCCACGGCCCTCCCTAATCTCGAGTCGGAACGTCCCTGGGCGCGCTTTGAATTGCAAGTACCCCAAGTTGGCAACGACCTGCGTATCGTCGACGATTGATCCATCTTTGGTGCTGATGAGTTGGAGCTGAACACCTCTGGGCGGGTTGACGGTCTTTAGCTCGCGCGCGTGTCCTTCTACGACGAGGTAATCCAGTGCAAAGAGTGCTTGGACGCCTTGGGACTGGTCTTCAGGGGAGAGTTTGCCAAGCTGAATATTGTCGAGATCGTAGAGGGCTTCACGTGGGCGAACGAGCCAAGAAGGTGGAACGTCCATGCTCAAGGTATAAATTGGTTCCAAGGGAAGCCCGCCGAACGTTACTTGTGCGGGAATTTCTTGTCTACGGAATGGTCAAGGCCAGAAGGTTGAGTGAAAGAAAGACATTTACCCGTCGGCGTCATAATTAAGATGTGGGACGACGTTGTAGCGATAGAATCTTTTGAGTGGTATCTGAGATCCACGGGACATTCAGAAAAAACTCGGCTGCCGAAATAGCAGTCTTCGTACCTCAGTGTGTTGGGTGGGATTAAAGTAGAGTTCAATATAGAAATCTGGGAAGAGCTCGGAGGACCGCTAGAGAACGATCAGCACTCGCTATGCAAAGTACCGCAATTCTACAACTTACAGCCAATATCGTCGACCACCGCTGAGCAGTTTCGCTCAAGGGGTCCACCAGCACCGCGATGTGGCCCTGAGCCAAAGAGGGTTCACCAAAGACAAGCTTACTGAAATAGGAGATAAGCAAAAGGCCAAAAGGGCGAGTCCGAGATATTCACGTATAGTTGCTCGAAAGCAATCGGTAATTCTGTGTGCGTGGTTTAGGTGCAGAATCGAAAAGGCCCACTTCAGAAGGGTCAGGCTGTTGATCGGCATAAATGATGGAGGACGCCATCGAGATCAGGTCTGCACGCTCAAATCTAATCGTGTGTCATTCGCACGTCCGTTAATCCCGTCCAGCGACCGACAGAACAACATGACTCACGGATCAACGGTACCGTCTGCACCGTGAATCTCATTGATTGCATCGGCTACTCGACCGACGCGCTGCTTGATTTCAAAGCCTTCTAGCATCTCGAAATCTTCGGCAACGAATTCGGAACTTGCGTCGAAAGGCCCCACAAGCTGTTTCATGAGGTTGTGGATGAGATCCAACGCATACAGGGGCTAACGGATGACGTACACGCCCATTGACCAAGACAGCTCTCTGTCCAGGCTCGAGTCCGAACTGCCGAGTAACCAGACGACTCGCTTGTAACAGGCGGGTAATGTCCGCAGGAGTAACTTCCTCTCTCGTCAGAAGAGGTTGCTGTGTTCCGGGTACTTGGTGGGCGTCTGGTCCATTGGCCAACGCCTCCAAGATACGCGAAGGGGAGACATCCCTGAGACTACGTTCAAGGAAAAGAGTGGAGATCAACGTGGAAGCAGTGCCGGTGGTCTTCGCCTCCGAGTGGTGGATAAAGGTGATCCGACTTCTGACCGAGTATGTCTATACCAGTATGAGCATCGGAGTTAATGTCAAAATGAACCTCAGATACCATGAATTTCAGAGATTCCTTTGCCAGTTCAAGGCCCTCATTCGAATCAAAGTCGGCAATGACATATACCGATACGGCGAGATCATCAGTCTGACCTACTCTCCGTGAAAATTGTGAAGTGACGCGAGGAATGTGCTACGCACTTGGGACGACAAAGGAGCCCTCAGTTATGTGGAAATCAACCTTAGAGAGCACCTCGGGTAAATTGAATACCTGCAAACTGCTCCCATCGAGTGCATGTCCGGGACCAGAAGGACTATTGACAAAGATGTACGGATTCCGACGGGGGAGTGTCGAAGGGAGGTCATAGAAAAAAGTTGGCATCAAGTTAATATCATCATCCGTGATCCCGCCGTTGTACACCTTGGGGAGCGTCAGCTATAACACGTCGGCTTGTAAACGTCACACGTACCAACTCCTGAAGAATCTGCAGCTGCGCCATAATTTCGCTCGACATTTGTTGGAACACGTTCTGCTCTTTGTTCAGACGTTGTAGAATGTGGTGGGCGTATCACTTACATCGCTGATGGGGAGATATCTTCCGTTGACGAAAGCATGGCCCTTCCCGGCAGTAGCCTGAACCCCTACACCTAGTCTCCGGCCGTATTTTTGTGACTGAACGATGATGTCCTCTCCCGTTACCTCATCAATAAGTGGAATGTTGCCTCCTGCAACCTCGGCAAAGTGGTCTGCACCGCCAAGTGAATGGAATATCTCCTGTACTATTTGCCATGATAGACCTGGCAGTCTACGCTCCGCATGAGCACGTGAAATCTATGACGGATCATCAAGATTTTGGTAAGAACGGAGTGGGATATACATACCCCTTGAATGAATGCGATCATCCTATCGCGTCCATGCTTGTGGTTAACGTAGTATGTGAGTCGAGCCATCTTGAGACCTGATAAAGGGTAAACAATGGCACGTATACGATGCGTCTTTGGACTCACTGTCACCCTCGCCTTCAGGGACAAAGCCCCATCTGACTGGGAATCCTCGAGCCACAAAATGCTCAGACAGGCTGCCAAGCAAAGACAGAGATCGCGTCTGTGATAGATCAAGGACGAAAATCACATTGACTAAGTTCTGCCGAATCCTAAGCATGGGTGAAAACAGTGACATCGTGTGGACGCGAAGAAGCTGTGAATTGTCGCAATCTCGGTCAGAAGTACAGATCAAGCGTGAAAAAGCAATACGGACAGCTTGCAAAGATGGGTTGGATTTGGCGTAGCGGGCATCTGCAGCTAAATCATTCCAATATAACACGACACCTCCGCCTTCTTGTCTATCGCTTGCATCAACGAGCCCTTCGAGGTACTCAGCAAATTTCGGGGGGAATGAAAAAGTTTTCTTTTCTTCAACGACACTATCGCCCTCGCCCGTCCGTGCTTGCGCTGCAAAAGCCTTCGCAGAGCCACGCGTGGACGGCGAAGAACTAGACTGCTGGGAAGTCGAGTGAACGGGATGCATAAGAAGCTCAATCGCCTGCTCTGTTGTCAAACCTAAATTGACAAGAGACTTTACAAGAGTACGTTCGCGTTGCAAAGTACGCAAGAGCCTAGGTACGCAGCTTCAGCCATCAGGTCGACGGGGTGTAAACGAGATTCTCACCCAAATATGCCCGCCGTGCTGCCCTCGTTCTCGTTGAGAAGCCGTCCGTTGACCCAAGCCATGTTCACCCCTGGGGCCGCCTTCGCCCAGTTATCATAGACTTCGTCTTTCACCTCCTCGGATACTTTAATTTTGCGCGCGAGTGACGTCGTATAGAGTGGGAATGAATTCGTAAGTGTTTGAAATAGCTGCACGTCAGGGGGCGGTACAGTATGGTGATTATCCCAACATTGATGGACGTGCAACGAATCTATGCGGGGCCTATCGGAGAATGCCATGACAAATTGGAGTGCTTTTACACCAAGATCTGTGAAACGAGTATGAAGCTATCCTCTGGGCCAAGTGGAATTATGGGACGAACCACCGATCTCTTCGGACGTCAGTGGCTCTCCTTTCATCGCCCTCGTTTCGGCCAGTTCATCGATATACGGCAAAGAATCAAAGATACAGCTGAGAATTTCTTCGTCGGAGGATTCGTGAGCCCCATTCCCTACCAATTCACTAGAATCCTGGGCAGTTGCGCGTGCTTGATGTTGGTTCCTGTCGTCGAGAACAAGGTAGTCCATCTTCTTGAGGTCGAGAGCAACACCATATCCAGAGAGGTGAGTCGATAGTTCACCTTTTCCATGTTCAATGGTTCCTTTTGCCCAACGGAGAACGTATTCGACATTTGGCTCCAAGCTCAGCAGCACTTCGTGAAGAGATTGGAACGACGGCGCAGTGGGGTCGGCAAAGTGAATGGCCGCATACCCCGGCTCCTCCAGAGACGCAGAAACTCGATGGACGTGATCCAAGGGAAGATACTGTGGTTTTGAGACGGCAACGCGACCGTCTTGGGAGTTGGCAAGCTGAAGAAGCGTCTCTGCGTCGCAAACGATTTGGCCATACCAGT
>QGOI01017691.1:0-11421 GCA_003313885.1 Boletus sp. MG55 | reverse complement strand
CGTCATTTCCGCCAACGGATCGATGATGCTTTTCGCCAATGACCGTCAACTACCTTGTAAGGTAGTTCGTTTCCACGGCTGACCAGGGCACCAATCAACGAAAACACGTGACAGTGTCACGTCATGTCACATACCTTTAATAGGGCCCACAATGATCTTGCACTGTCTTGTCCTTTCACCATCCACGACGGTGGCAGCAACCCTGTCCGTTGCCTTCAAGCAATTAGCTACCAAGGTCAGTCACAGTGAACGATAGACACTTACAAAGAGATCTGAATTGCGTTGCAGCCTCGGCTTTTTTTCTCTTACCTATCTCCTAATGAATACCGCCACAAGGGGCTCACGGCGCAATAATACTCAGCGACGCCAACCTGTGTCTATATCGGGCCCTGCACCTTTACCCAGCGAGCGCAGGCGCAGGTCCAGGTCGCCCGATCCTCAACCGGCCCAACAGCAGGGTCAACTCAGCGTGACCCGCAAACCTGATGCTTCTCATGCCGACCAGAGTAAACGAAAGAAACCCGGAAACCCATCTCTTCCATCCTCCAGCTCGAGATCTTTCCTTGTAGCCATCGACGATGCCAATTCTGACCGCGGACGCAAGTCCAAGGTAAAACCTCGCTCGCACAATCGTCATTTACCGGAGAATGCTCCTCATGCGAGTATGTCTCGTGCGCCAGAGGCCCATGCCCCTTCTATCAAGAGGGAGCAATCAAAATCTCGGGAATCACTCAAGTTGCTATCGAAAGGTATAGCCTCCGATGCTGAGGGATCGGGAAGGGATACACATGGCATTATCGACCCGCATGCTGACTATAGTGACCCGCTTGCGGCTGCCGAGTTTGCAAAATTGAAACGGGAGCTGGATGGATGGAAAAAGGTACGCATATACTCCGCTACAATAATTCCAACATCATTTAGTTTGTTTTTAGTTGGCTCACGAAAACAAGAAAACTATCAAGAAACAAAGCAAGGTAATTTTCAAACAAACTGTTTTAAAAGCGATGCCAACGCTGTTTAGGTTATCGAAGAGTTGAAGCAACAGGATAACACCTTGAGACAGGTGAGAAACTTCCCATGAAAACGCCTTCCAATGTTGACTGATTTAACTCAATAAGAAGCTGAAAGAGCTTGATTCTCAAATATCCAAATTACAGAACAAGGCAAAGAAATCAGAGGAGGTTCGTTGACTGCCCTGGAATCTACTTCCATATTGATTGATAAATACCTGTGCGATTTGGTGTTTAGGCCATTACAACCGTGGAAAGCAATTCGCAATGTCAAATTTGCATGGAGTTACTCTACCGGCCATATGCGTGCGTTTCACGTTGCCATCTGTCCCTCCTCCGTTTCTGAACAGCAATAGCCTTTCACCCTGTGGCCATATTCTATGTGTAACATGCCTTCAAGAGTGGTTCCGCAAGGCACCCGCTGTCGATGATGAAATGTATGATGACAGCGATCCAGATTACTTGCTGCGTCGACGTAAGACTTGTCCATGCTGTCGCACCAGCGTACGACACCGCCCAACACCTGTCTTCATGATTAAAGCTATCGTAGCTGCGGTCGCTAAAGTGAAAGGTTCCCAGCCTGGGGCTTCGTCGGGCCGCGAGCCGGCTTCCAACGACTCTGATCCGTGGGAGGGCCTCTTTCCCGATGACGATGAAGAAATCGATGATTATGGTGCGACAGACGGCGAGGATGAAGATGAAGACGAAGATGAAGATGAAGATGACGAAGAAGACTCTAGCTGGTACGACGAGGTGTTCAGTTACGGTACCGGGAGCGGGGAAGAAACGTACGACGGGGCCTATGTATACCCTCAGTGGGAGCCTCCTAGTGTCGTGATCGACGAGGACGACTACCTCTTTGATCAGCTCAATGAGGGCGACCTCAATTGTCTGCGGCGTGGGGCCACAATCGGGATGCTTCACGAATATGAAATGCAGTATCGGCACTCAGAAGGACTTATTGCCAGCGACGAGGCATACAATCGTATTTGTCTTGGGTGGAACATTCGCCTCAGCGCTGACGATGAGAACGGGGAGTTATACATGCGGTATATCGCAGATGATATGATCTCGCGACCGGGCAGATGGAACATCGTTGAAGATGACGATGGAAGCTTTGCAGCTCATCGGTTGGTTCCAGAGGAGGAAGTCTTAGAATATCAAGACACGGACTCGGACAACTACATGGAGGTGGATGACCTGGATTGAACGTTGTTGTACACACGCTATTTCGCAGGCTGCTCTCTGACTTCTTTTGCAGATGGGGTTGGATGTACTTGTAGACCGATGCGCTGGTGTAACCTCGATATGCAATTATTAGTTGCTCATTAACTCCAGCGAGATATGGACCCAATCATGGATGAATCGATGCAGGTACTACTATGTCCCGCCCGGGGTAGCCTAGTCAAGTTCTAAACATATAGTTTGTTTAGTGACCACTGGCACCCCATCAAAGTGCCAAGTTTCGATGGACTTGACCCCATATTTAGAGTCTCGGGCTGGTCACCGAACTAACATAATGATAATATTAGTCTACTCACTCATTAACCGTCGTCTCTATTCAGGCAAGGCTGCCAGTGGCTGCGGCCGCGTCAGATGCCTTGACGCGATATCTCGAACGAGCGGTCAATCACTTCTTAACTCATATCATAATCAACTCCGAAAAAGATAGCCATTTCTTCCCTCCGTTATCGTCTGACCTAGAGACTTATCCAATGAGCGTGCGCCTTATTATTGACACTGAGATGTTCACACTCGCTTCCCTTATCTCAGTTCGAGAATATCAATGCCGGGATAATCAAACGCCTTAAAAGGTCGAACTTGTTGCCCTAGGCTGCATCGTGACGCCACCCGGTTGGCAACTTGAGCCATCATGCGTCTCTCTACACAATATGCGCTTGGCCTTCTTCGACCTTCTTCTTGGGCACTTGAACCAGAGAAGACAACGTTCGCTGCTCATGGTTGGAGTAACAAGGATATGGACCCCGTTCCTCCTCGCTTGAGGACCTGGACGTGAGTAGTGTCATTTGCCAGTGTGTCACAAGCCGATTTTAACTGTTGCCCCAGGACCTGGAACTATGTATGTGCTCATGCCCTGGATGCCCATAACCATCTTACTCGCGTTCCGTTGAGATATCTTACTGGCTGTCCGACGCTACGAACCTTGCGGTCTGGGAACTGGCCAGTTCTATGCTGGCGGTTGGCCTGTCTTGGTGCATTCTCTTGCTTTCTTGGCTATTCTGGAGACGCTTAATTCCTCAAAGGCGTCAAGCCCTTCCTTGCATTGCAGCGGGTTATAGTATCATTTCCGTAGTCATGGTGCTCAACGGAACTATCGGTGCCCGGCTCCACGTCGCGTTTCCGGTCTTGAACAGGTCGTCGTTTGGCTTCTGGTTTAGCTACTTCACCGTTTTCAGTCGTGTCATCCTTTCCATGTTTTGGTTTGGGATTCAGGTGAACAATCTCATCATTACCGTTCTAGCCAGCCTTATTGATGCTCCGTCAGACGTATAATGGGTCACAATGTGTATACCAGGTAAGGTTACGCCATGTCGAACGCTGCTCACTCGTTCAGAAACTTATATTCTTTCGAGATGATAAAAGCTATTTGGCCATCGATCGCAAGAATGCCAAACCATCTCTCTCCAAACGCAGGCATCACGAGCTCAGGTAACTTTGAGGGAGGAATAAATTGTCCGTTCATTCACCTTTTCTTAGGTCTCCTGTGTTACTTCATCTATTGGTTGATCCAACTGCCCTTCATGTTTCTCTCCCCACACAAAGTGAGGTTTTTGTTCCTCGTCAAGGGCGTGATAGTCCCGATAGCATGGCTAGCGATGATCATCTGGGCGTTTGTTCGAGTTCCACCCTCCAGCGGGCTTTTCGCCGGGCATGCAACGATACCTGAGCCACAGTTCTCTTGGAACTGGTTGAGTGCGCTGAATAGTGCGCTGGGCATATACTCCAGTCTGTCCGTCAACATCCCTGACTTTACTGTGAGATGCCTAGTATCTCCGATTGTGTACGGTCCAACTTATCGTCATGCCAGCGTTATGCGAAAGACGAGAAAGCGTAAGCAACCTCACTTGCGTATAGATCTGGCACTCACGACGTCTGACAGTCAATACGTCCAGCCTTTGATTATCCCTGTCGCGTTCATACTTTGTAGTTTTGCCGGCATTGCGGTCACGAGTGCCGGAATCCAGCTGTATGGGGAGGTCCTCTGGGATCCCTTGCTCCTCATCGACAAATGGGATAACCGCGCCGCCGCTTTCTTTGCTTCCTTTGCGTTTGCTCTCACGACGATTGGAACGAATATCAGCGCGAATTCGCTTGGCGCTGGAAATGACATGACAGTTTTATTGCCCAAGGTGAGTTCCTGTACCGACATGCAAGCTGGCCACCGGTGTTTGATAGGTTCTACAGTATATCAACATCAGACGTGGGCAAATAATTTGCGCTTTTATTGGGGGCTGGGCCCTGTGTCCCTGGGAGATCCTGGCCAAGTGAGCTTGTCGTGTTGAAGGGATTCCCTGACTGACTATCATGGAACAGGGCCGAAGGGTTCTTGAGCTTCATGAACGGCTATACCATTTTCTTGGGTCCATTCGCAGGGATTATGATCACCGACGTGTGTATTCTATACAGAGACAGTGATGAGTTACCGCCTGATTACCGTGCCTACAGTTCTGGCTAGTTCACAGAGGCAGGGTGGACGTTCCTGCGATGTACGATCCGAATGGCCGATACAGGTACACGGGGGGATTCGTCAGTTCTGGATCTTTTCACACGTCGTTGCATATCTGACGTGCCCAAAGAACTGGCGCGCCGTCCTTGCAATGCTTGTCACTGTGGTACCGATGTTTCCAGGTCTCGTCAACTCTATCAACCCGGCTATCACCGTAGGATACGCAAGTCGTCTGTTTGACGTTGCTTGGATGTACGGGGTGAGTTTGGAAACGCTCTGAGTCTTTTGTGTTGGTACGCTCATAACGTCGATGCCTGCTAGTTCGTGGTGTCGAGCGTGGTATACTATGTCACGTCTGTATTGTTCCCAGCGCGGGAGACGTTTGTTGAGAAGCTTATTTCGGCGGACGACGCAGACCTGGATTACGACCATGGGAGTGACGATAAGTCACGGGCAGATACGTTTAACGGAAAGGCGGAGGATCTTGAGAAACGGGACGCCAAGGTTTACGTAGAAAGCAAGTAAACTTGCTTGTCACTACTGTTTGTATGTAGATTTCCGCGCCCAATACAACCTCGCGATCGTCCTGTCATTTCCTGCGCGTCAAGAAGCGGGTCATTAGTGATGCATCCATATCGAGGCCGAGTATGCCTCCGTGAGCTTGAGAGCGTCCGAAATTTCCCGGTGAATTCAGATTTTTATGATCTTACTTTGCTACCGCCAGGTTACGATCGATTCCTGGGGTAGAGTCACTGACTGCAATATCCAAAGCATCCCCTGGCTTGAAGGAGATGCGATCGAGTGCAGCCGGCAGACCCGGCGCCGTGCACGTTTTCGAGTTGTCACTTTGTCATTGTTTGGGCAACTGAGCAGTGTCGAGACTTGACTCGGACACCCGACCATTGCTCGGCTTCCTGTGCTTACTTCCAACAACCGGCTGTCCTTTTCTCCATTAAATTGGCAGAATCAGCGACATCAACCCACTATCATCATCCTCGCCCTCACCGTATTCGGGACAAGCCTCGGCCTTCTCAGAACGCGCGCTCACATCGATCCTCCATCTTTCAGTCTCTAAACCTAGTAGGACACCATCAGGCATGCAAGAAGCAGAGGAGCAAGGTCAGCAGCACTGGGTATTACAGCGATTCTGGAGTACTCACAATACTCAAAGATACTTGTCGAATATGCAGCGCACCGGGGGAACCTGGCCAGCCACTCTTTTATCCTTGCAAATGCTCTGGCACCATCCGCTACATCCATCAAGACTGGTCAGCTCAGCCCTATTCACCTCCCTTTTGTGTTCTTCTCACACATCCCACAGTTTGACAACATGGTTGTCGCACAGCAAGAAGAAAACTTGCGACGTCTGCAAGCATCCCTACTCCTTCACGAAAGGTGAGTGCGGCCCACTAAGTCCACTACCTTGATGTCTGACCCTGGTAACTAGTCTACGCCTCTGACATGCCCTCTTCGCTACCGCCTTTATTACTCATCCGCCGACTTGCACAGCAAGCATTTTTTGCGTCTCTTTTCGGAATCCGAGCCATCATGATTGCAATTGTCTGGCTGGCATTACTCCCTTGGATCACTATTTGGACATGGAGAGTTTATTTCACAATGGGGGAGTCGACGTATGTCTCCTTTATACTTGGCCCCAATCCAAGGTGCTAAAATTGTTCAGCGCGTGGTGGATTAGTGGCCGTGATAGGCCCGCAGATATTCGGCCTATCGGATTCGTCCAAACCCTGACAGCCAGCAATGAGACCATCTCCTCGCTCCGGAATGCAACAATCCTACATCGTTTCGCGTCCCGAGCATTCTGGCAGACCTTGTCGTCTGACATATTTGCAGGACAAATCATTGCATCTTTAATCGTGCTGATCTTTGTGGCTATTTTTCTCCTTCGTGAGTGGATATCGCAGAATGCACGGCCCGGAGTCTTCGAAGAAGATGAAATGGCTGGTATTCCACCCCAAGACCCCCCCGTCCCTAACCCCCCACCTCCAAACCAGCCTGTACAGAATGTGAATGCTCACATGCTTGTTGCTCAAAGACAAGGTCCACTGGACGTAGATGTCGAGGCGCGTCGTCAGGCGAGGCTTTGGCGTCCGCATCGTCCTATTCCACCAAATCCTCGCTTTGAACCCCTCCCGCGACGTTTCGACGATGTAAATGTGGAACGTCTAGAACTTTTGCGCGAACCCATCCGTCGACCTCACAATCCCCACGTCGATCCTCTTTTCGTCCCGCAGTTCCCAGTGGTCCCACCGGCAAACCTTGACACACCATCAGTTGATACTGGTAAAGGAAAGGAAAAAGAAGATGACGCTGCAGACTCTGCATTGGACGTCCTGAGGCGCATGCGCAGGGAATTTGACCATGGCGATGGCGATGAAAGTACTGAACTCCTTTCCGAAGCTGGTCCCTCCTTATGCACCACATCGAGTTATGCCCCGATACCGGAGTCAGTTCCAGGTCCTTCTACTGCTGTAGAAGCCATTCCTTTCGAGTTCACGTTCAGAATTCCGGCGAATGGGAATCCAGAAGAAGACATCCGAGAGCCAGTCCCAGAAATGCTGGCGCAATCTCTGGTAGCAGTGCAAGAGGCAATGATGACAGGTACACCGATTCCAGTGGAAGAGCCCCGTCGTCGATCCATTGTTTTTCCCCCTGACCTGTCCCCTCAGACTCTATCTCCACTTGCAGCGGCACCAGCTGTTGAAGATGAAATCAATCTCACACCATCACATGACTCGTCATCCACGGCTTCTTCGGACTTCAGCTTCACACATTTGCCGATGTCAGACATCTCGCGCGCGGTCGAAGATAGTCTGGGTTCCAGTAGTTTTCAGCGTGCATCCTCCTCGGAGCAGTTCACAGCTCAAAGCATCTTCATTTACCCATCTGAAGTGTTAACAACGGACTCGTCAAGCATGCCTGCAGGGAACATGGACAGAAAGAAGAGACTGAGAGATGAGATGGAGGAAGAGTTTGAGCACTATTTCCGCGATCCTCAGCCAGCGACGCTCAATCCGGTCGAGGCCGACGATGGTCGCATAAATGTACCTCGTGAAGGGGCACATAGGCTCGAGCAAGATGTCATTGTAGATGACGAGGAACAACCAGCACCGGAGGCGGGCACTGATGATGACGATGACTCGTCCGACGACGAGGCGCCGGAGCGTATATTCTGGGACGTGGATGAGGACGAGGAAGATGAGGACGATGATGTGGATATTGGAGATTTCAACCTTCCTAATAGACCGGGTGCACAAGCACAACCGCAGCCGCAGGCTCCAGTTGAGCAGTTGAACGACGGTGTGGACGATTTGGAGGCTGGTGTTGAGGATGACATGGAGGGCGCACTTGAAGGTAGGCTCACACTACACAATTAGATACATGAAACTCAATTTCCGATAGCCATCGGACTCCGAGGTCCAATGTTTGGCGTCGTGCAAAACGTCAGTTCACTATACCTGTTTTGATCCTTTTTTTTCACTGACGTATCCATAGGTGATATTAATGATCTTTGTTCTGGACACTGCCATAGGGTTTGGAGTATGGCTTCCATTCACCCTCGGAAAAACAGCTGCGCTCCTAACAGTGCGTTATGGTAATCTATACCTACCCCCCTTCTAATGTGTCCGTCTTCTAGCTGGATCCTCAAAGAGCTCTGTATATCCTCCATCTTCCCATCCGAGGAATGCGCATTGTCACAGATCCCTTTGTGGATTTCTTCACCCTCGTTCTCAGTCGTTTCCTCTTGCCATCCTTTTACAAGACATCGGAATTTTTCCTATCGAGAGCACTTAGTCTCGTCACCTATTTCTCCGGGAGCTTGGTCCCTCCGTCGGTGGTTTTCTCCCATTCGCAGGATATAACTTCATGGGTGGTACGTTACGCCTACAAAATCTAGTTACCGCGTTTTCATAAGTTGCCTTTAGGCCTCAAAAAGATCAGAATTGTCTGCTGTAGCATCGCTGTGGTTGCAATCACCGCCCCAAGAACGTTCACCCAATCTTTCACAGAAGATAAACGACTTTTTCGAAAGCAACTCGACTGTCGCACAACTGTTGGAGCCTCGTTTCGCCTACGTCGGTCGAGAAGTCAGACTCTTCACCGATCGCTTCCAGCAGTCCTGGATCCGTTTGGCATTGGGCCACGGAAGCAGCGAACGCGCATTTGCCATAGTATTGGGCTATGGTGTCGTCGGTATCATTCTGGCACTCTACTTAAACGTATTCACGATGGGGAATGCGAAGACTGCTGGTAGAGCGGTCAGGAACGCGGTCCGGCAACAGCTCTTGGTAGTCAAGGTATGCTTTATCTGGTCGGCGACGGGCGTCAGGTGAAGCTGATGTGGTGTAGGTGGCAATGTTCATTATCATCGAACTCATCATCTTCCCACTTGGATGTGGTATCATGCTAGATGCTTGCACGATATGGGTATTCCCTGAGGCATCCCTTGGATCGAGGATAGCGTTCTTCACACAAGCTCCCTTGACAGCGATGTTCTACCACTGGGTTGCAGGGACCATGTTCATGTGAGCCAGTCGCGCGTGCTGATCCTCAGGGTGCTGACCTGTTGGTAGGTATCAATTTGCTATTCTATTGGGAGGGTGCAGAAATATCATGCGCCCGGGTGCGATGTGGTTCATCAAGGATCCCCAAGATCAAAATTTCCATCCCATCCGTGACATTTTAGACAGACCAACTTTCACTCAATTCCGCAAACTCCTCATCAGCGCCTTCATGTACGCATTGGTCGTTGCTTGTGGTGTTGGGAGCCTTGCAATCCTGCTTTTCATTGGGAACCGATCTATATTCCCGATACGTTGGAGGACTCGGTGCGTTGTGGATTCTTTTAGTCCTTTAGTCGCGTTCGAGCATCTCATGTAGGATTCCCAGGGAGCCCCTTTCTGAAGTCCCGCTCGATCTTCTGTTTCTCCAAATTGTGCTGCCATACACGATGCGCTATTTGCGACCTCGCAAGACCGTCTACCGCGTGTCCGTTCGCGTGTGGAAGTTTTTAGCCGCAAGGCTACGATTAACCTCGTACATGTTTGGCGATAGGAACCGAGATGAAGAGTCTACAAAAGTGTACAAAAGCTGGGTTGCTCTATTCCGGAAATCTGCAAGGGACAAGGAGGAAATGACGACGACACCGGATGGGACCTTCCGTCGCGTGCCCGCCAGCGACAATATCGCGCTTCCTAGAGACATGCGTGCCACTGCTGAAGTCTATGAAGATGGCATCCCCGTGAACGATAAAGCGGCAGCGTTGATAGCATCACAAAATATGGAAGCAATCAAGGCAAAACGAAACGTCAAAGACGATTACATTGTGGTATATTTCGCTCCCCGTTTCCGCATGAGGATCATTGCCTTTGTCGCGGCGGTCTGGACCATCATGGCTGTTGTCGCGGCGATTTGCATCGCGGTCCCAGTGCAAGTCGGGAGACAGTTCTTCGCCCTGGTCTCCTATCCGTTGGTTCACGATGGTTATTCCTTCCTCGCCGGCTTCTACATCCTCTGGGGATGCTATTTGGTAGCGAAGGCGGCACAATGCATGGACAGATGGCGCCAGCGTCTAACAGGGGATGGACCCCGGGCAGATTTCGCGGTGTACTTTGCCAAGCAGAGTCTTCTCTGGGTCATCAAGACGGCATACATGGCCGTATTCTTCGGCGTCATCATTCCAATCCTGCTGGGCCTCGTCGTGGACCTTTACATCGTCCTGCCGATCCGGTTGACGCTTCACCCGACGATGGTTCCGACCATTCGGTTGGTCGATATGTGGTCCCTTGGACTCGTTTACTGCAAGATCGCCATACGGCTCCGCCGGAGACTACAGCTGCCACAACGACAAGGCGACGCATTGCATGTGGTATGTACCAGCAATCATTACTGGACGTGTGCGAGCTGACGCTACCTGCAACCATAGCTGCTGAACAATGGATGGATGCACCCTGAGCCTGGTCATGCGACCAAGGAGATCATTCTCCCGTTATTGGCGACTTTTCTCGCCATGCTGTTCTTGCCAGCGGGGACCCTGTACGCCCTACGGGAATGGTTGGATGTTCCCTTGAACAAGAAGTTCCTTTGTAAGTGTCCCCTTCGACGTATGCACGAACCTGCATTCTGAAATACGTGCGTCCAACTCTAGTCATGCACGTATATCCAGGCATCTTCGCCGTGGTTGGCTTGTCTCGCATCGTCGTCTCCGCCATGTCCGTTTTGTCCAGCTGGTCGCAGTCGGTTCGAGACAAGGAGTTCTTGGTCGAAATGCGGTTACAGAACCTCGAGTCAGACGATTCGGAGCAGAAGACGGACGAACAGAAGACGGAGCTGCCCAGAGCGGGTATGATTCCTGCAGAGAGAGCAATAGCGGAGGAACGATGAGACACATTGTACATTTAGTCACACGAGACGAGGAGTGCCAACTTGCATCATAGACATTTTTGACCCAAAGCATACGGTTTGAACGTGTATAAAATGTACTTTGTACAAATCTTCTTTTTTCTCAACATACTTGAGGGAAAGCGCAGGCATCGGGAGGAAAGCCCGATTCTTGGCCCGATTCTATGCGGAAGTAAAAATACGCGCGTCTGCGATCGTACAAGCGCCCACCGGAAGTGAGTGAAGCAGATCAATCCCGACGGCGTGCGGGCTCCGATCATACAGGTGACAGGGGGGCCTGACATGAAGATCCGCTCGTGTTGA
>QGOI01017684.1:0-10027 GCA_003313885.1 Boletus sp. MG55 | reverse complement strand
GTATAAGTCCGGGAGTTCCCTGTCCCTCGTACTTTTTGACGAGGTATCGGCAAATTGCTCGGGCCTCGTACAGGATGAAACCGTTGTCATCCTGATCGACACGCAGCTCATCAACGAATGGAAACCTAGGTGCAACATATTCCTCACGATGTATGGAACTTGACCAAATGGCTGGAACTGTTTGAAGGCGGGAGTCTTGTGTTCCCCCTTGTACACAGCGACGCTGACGATTTCGTACGGTATCTCCTTCTCCTTGCACACTTCGGCCACTAGTCTGACGAGAGGCGCGATAGGATGACCGTGAATTTTGAGAACCATGACGAAATGCGGGAGTGCGTGGATCCGTTCAGTTGATGCGCTCGAATGGACTGAGACCCTCGTCCCCAACCCCGGGTCTATTTTGTACTTTCAGGCTGGACAGTGCCTCGTTGTTGGTTGATTCGTCAAAGCTGTGTGCATACCAGTGCTTCTGGTAATTCATACTAGGTTGGTTGGCACTCTGGATGTTGGTTGTGATGAATACTGTGCTATGCTGGGTCATATGTGGACGCGGAGAAACAGGTTAGAAGTGAATGTTTCCTAAAATAGACCTGGAACATCCTCGCTGCATCGTAGATACGATGGCCCTAGTTCCTATCAATCGAAGCTCGGACGGCGCTCGGTGCTAAGGTGGACTGGACCTGAACATTTGAACGTTGAACTGCGCACCCTGGTTCATTGACACCACAGCCTCCTGATTCACTGCACACCGTATCTTGAACGCCCTCGATAGCAGTTTCTGTAAATTGAAATAGTACCGTTCAGGAAAACAGGGTCAATATTTCCCAGTTGCCAAAGGTACCCGAGCGGCGCTATGTGACTCACCTTGTCTCCCCACGGGCCACGGATCAGGGTCACCGAGTCTCGGGAGGAGAATACTGCTCCTTTTCGCCCAACCCACAGTAACCGAGCACTTTCAATGTTGTTTCAGTCATAATTCCTCATGCACATCCCGGGCTCACTTGGAACGTCCCTTAGCCACTGAAAACACCGAGCCGCACAAAAGCTAGTTCCAATGGCTGCGATAATGTTCGCATTTCATGTACGTCCAAAGGCAGCGGCTCGAGACATTTTTGCAGGTTGCTGGGCAAGAGCTTTGAGTCCGAACAACTGTTGCCAAATGGTGAGACCTTTGTTCTCACTCCTTTCGTTGTTCGTCATGAGGCTGCTGGACTCGGATGTCTCACGGTCGTATCTTGCCGATCACGTTCGAATCAATGCGACATCTAATGTTGTATCCATTGCAAGCAAAATCTATCGACCATTCACCATTAGGTGATATCAGTATTAAAATATTTTTAGCAGCCCTCTTCCACCGGAGGAGGCTTGACCTCAAAACTGTACTCAATCAGAGGTATCGTGAGTCTTACAAATCTGAGGCGTTGAAATTGCCAGCATCAGTCTGGCTACCTTTCAGCGTGTTACTCCTCTTAGGGTTGCATTCACAGTGTCGTCGGCTTTGCCGTGATGTTTTCTCTAACATTGTCATCATCTCTGTCAGCCGATTCCTTCGAAATTGTGGAGCTTCCCACCACCTGGCCGCTGGCCCGAGGAGATTTGGAGCTGGCTTGCATTCACGATGCAATCATTAGCAGAAAAATCGTCTCACACAATTGCGATAAAAGGGCGAAGTGCGGACAGTTTGCATATCCTCCATCCTCCCTCGACACCCACAACACAGTAAAGAATGGTCTTAAAGTTGTACGGTTTTCCCACATCTACTTGCACACTTCGTGTGGCAAACGTCCTCAAGGAGAAGAATGTGCCCTTCGAGTTTCGTATGGTCGACGTTTTCAAGGGTGAACACAAGGCACCTGGCTTCGTTGCTCACCAGCCATTCGGACAAGTCCCATACATCGTACGCACAACGAAAATATCGGAATATTTAGATGGCTGATATCAATTAACAGGACGACGACGGTTTCATTCTCTTCGAATCCCGGGCGATTGCTCGATACATCGAGGCTAAATATGCTTCACAAGGCAACGCCTTGATCCCCACCGACCCCAAGAAACTAGCCTTGTTCGAGCAGGCCGCATCCGTTGAGGCGTCCAGTTATGACCCTTTTGTATCCGGTCTCGCTTGGGAAATCAAGTTCACCAAGTTAGTCGTAGATCTCAGGTCGTAGATGATTCTAATCTGAGGCGATGCTCACAGGATGTTCGGTGGAAAGACAGACGAAGCGCGCGTTCAGGCGCTCCGTACTCAACTCAAGGCCAAGTTGGATGTCTACGAGGTCATCCTCGCCAAGCAAAAGTATCTTGCCGGAGACGTTCGTGATGTGGTATATCTTGGTTCAAGTATACACCTGCTAACGCAAGATTTTTGTCACTCAGCAAGTCACCCTTGCGGATCTCTTCCACCTGCCCTATGGTACTATTCTCCTTGCCGATGATATTAATGTCGACGAGTTCTCTAGCCGACCCAATGTCAACAGGTATGGTCGTTGAACTCCTACGTCGTAATCGTGTTGAGCTGATAATGTGTGGTAGATGGTGGAAGGACATCACTGCCAGAGCCTCTTGGCAGGCCGTCAAAGGCGGTATCGCATAAGTTGAGCATCGCGGTTGAAAATCAGATGGTAAACACAAAGAAAGTCCTGTATAGTATCTTTTTAAGCACGATCATGATGAACAAAGACTCTTCGCTGGAATGTCTCTGACAGCGAACATATGGAAATGCCCCTATTATGGACATGTTATGTAATCCAATTGTTTACCTGGCAAACAACATGTCACTGAAGCCACTCTCGACTTCTGCATACTGCCAGAAGCTTTCAACATCACTGTTAGTAGTACAACATGGACGATTTAACAGTGGAGGACGACAAGAAGCCATTTGACGCCGAGGGACCCCACGAGGAAGATTCGCAACCTGATCCCGACGAGGAGCTTATGTTGGACAGAGGGAACGGGAGAGTTTGGTTAGTCAAGGTGAGTATCAATCAGATTCACAAACTTGAGAGCCGCAATGGGCCACATCCTTTTACTCTACATCTCTGAAGAGTCGTTCTCTTACCACGCGTCTTATGTTCATGTTGAAAGATACCTAAACACTTGATGGCACGGTGGGCAACCATCGACAAGGAGGACGTTCACCTTGCTACGATACGTATCTACCAAAATGCTGTGAACTCCTCGGGACGGTCACCACGCATATTTCTGTTTCTACCTCCCGACCCGAACGACCCGACCCCGCGAGCAGCAGATCTGCCTTCTTTTTCCCCAGACGCCGCATACATCCCTACTGGAGAGAATGGTGTCCATGTGGATAGATACGAGCTGGATATGGTAAACGAAGCTGTGGAAAACCAACTCGTTGTTGCCGAGCGTCCCAAAGACCCCGTTCCTCCTCCTTCAGGGACAGCCGCAGCGCACACGTACAACCCTCGTGCACGGACAACCATTCTGACGGGCCGTATCAAGCACGAGTGTAGTCTGAGGCCGCTTTTCAACGAATCGTATAGGCGACAAATGCGGGAGAGAAGTCGGGCATACAACACCCCGCGTAGACAAATCCGCATGATCGAGGAAGCGGGCCTCAGCGGTGGCCGGGGCGGAATCAACAGGCTGAGCAGTGGCGTAGCCACTGGCTCATTTGCTGATATGATTGTCAGCTTCCGTTTTCATCGTATAGCGAACCAGCTTACGGTTTTGATCAGAAAACCAAACCAAAACCTGTCAAAGGTACCTTCGAGCGCATGGCTCGTTTGCCGCGGAATCAGTTGTTGGATTTGTTGTTTCAACTTTTCCGCGAGCAACCGCGTTGGAGTTTCAAACCTCTAAGGGAGCGAACCCAACAACCCGAGGTTTATCTTAAGGAAGTACTGAATGAAATCGCCACACTCCATCGCAGTGGAGAGTATAACGGCATGTGGGAACTTTCGGAAATCTTTGCTAGGGAAGGGGTCGGTGTAGTAATGCATAACTTTTTGGTTCTTATGCTGAGTTATCCATTACACTAGGTCAAAGCGGAAAATGTTCCTGGTCCAAGCTCTCTTGCGAATGGTGATGTGGCAATGGATGAATATGACGAGGAAGACGACGATGATGACGACGACGACATGGAGGAGGTTTCATAACTTTGTAGATACTAAAGGATCGAATTGTGCATAGTACCGCATCTCTACAACTTTGTCTAACGCATTAATGTACATAGCCAGAATCTGCCAGTTAAGGTTAGAATGCTCTATGCTTTGAAGCAAACGACAATATTACGTAGGGCTGTACCCGCGGCCCTGCCAGTGCGGAACCGTAACATGAGCCGAGTCATTCTGACGCGCGGCTTGATATATACAATCCCTCACGTAAGTACCTAATTCGCATACGCCGAAGTTGACCTCGACCATATCATGCCAAGTTTCAACCCACCCCTTCTCGGCGACGAGCAGGGAGATTATAGGATATACATAGTAGGAAATAGTGGTATGTCGGTTCCGCGTGATTTTTCCACGTTTCAGCGGGCTCGAAGGAGGGCTCTTACTAGGGACGGGCAAGGTGAGTCTCGCAATACCTTCCTAAAACTCCCCAAAGCATACGTTCCCTAGTCCACTCTGGGTGCCTACCTTTCTGCCAAGTTGAATGCTCCTTGCACTTCCCTCGATGAGATCGCCTGGAAACCTGGATGGCAAAGAATGCAGGTCGACGAATTCAAACAGAAGGTTAGCGCCTTGATGGCGCAGCATAACCGAGGCTGGATTATTGATGGAAATTATCGGGAGTTGGGAACTCTAATCCCTGATGGCGCAACAGACATTATCTGTGGGTTTGTCAAAGATGTCGGACTTTCACCTACAGATCCGCCATTTTTCTTAATAGGGCTAGATCCACCGTTGCGCTATTACCTTCCTCGCCTCCTCTGGCGCACCTTTATGCGCCTTCTTGGCCTCAGGTCGCCGTGTGCCGAAGGTTGTGAGCAGACTTGGGAGGAAGTCTTCTCGAGCAAGGGCATCGTCTGGTTCTGCGTAACGAATCACGCCATTGCCAGGACCAAGTATACGGCGTGGCTTTCACGGATGAGCGTCGAAGCCGGAGGGAAGATGAGACGTTTGGATGAATCGCGTGGCGAGCTGGCTCAGTGGAAAGACAGTCTTGGAGAGTATCTCCGACGAATGTAGTTCGCCTCGTGTATGACTACTTTCCACGATTTGAGCGGCCTCTATGATAACCGGCGTTTGTGGCCCATCAGTCACGTGCATGCTTTATCGTTGGTCAGTTGGAGGTCGTCATTGGCTTGTGATAGCCTCCGAATCCCGAAGAAGCATGGGGTTTCCGGGCGTCGCATTGCACTATGCGATTGGTTATTACGGTAGTGTGACTGTGGCGCGTGGCGTTGTGACCGAGTCAGTCACAACGATATTGAATGCTGCCACTCGTGCTCGTTAGTGAGGCATAAATGGAGTTGAAAGTTCTAGATAGAAAAGAGAGAGGGAGAAAAATAAATGCAATTGTTCTGAGTCAATCGGGTGGCGACTGCTAACTCGGCGCGACCGAGTTGGATGCGAGTATCGCTTTATGATCGAGTTCTGGACGAATTTGGCAATCATCACTGTCACTCAAACTTGTCCAATTCCTTGCACCACTATGACTTCGAGCTGAGTCTAAGCATTGAAACTTGGTGTCGTCAGCAGTCTTCTGGTCTCAAAGTTGTCCATCATGACCGATCCAATCCCCGATGACAATAGTACTACAATGGAACATTTCGTAAGGTTTCTTGCATCGTGGGTTTAAATAAAACCAGACTACCTAACGTTAAACCCTGAAGACGTACTCTCTTAACCGGGTTAGTAGATAAAGGAACTGGCCTGCGCAATGCTGTATCCCTGTTATCCCCGTCTCCTGCATACTAAGCGCTGCGACCAACTCGACTGCGTGTTTCCACCGCTGGTACTCGGTGTGGATATCCGCACAACATGGTGTCCTCCGCGGGTGTTTCGTACGTTCCATTTAGTATACTGAGCGACGTGTTGGCTGAGATTGCGTTTGTCACTTCACAGGTTGGGACCAATGCTCGTGGGGTTCATGCTGGATGCCATCCTGTATGGTGTGGTGGTAACTCAATCACTCGTTTATTTTTCATGCTATAAGAGGTACGCTTCTAGTTGAATTGCTGATGGTGGTGGCATGTAATATAAAATTTCTACTTCAGCGACGGACGTTGGCTGAAGCTCTTTGTGCGACCAATCTCTTGTGTGCCATGTCACTCACACTTAGGGCCTGTCAGGTTGCATCTTTAGTTGCTTTAGACACCCTCAATGTGGTTTTGGAGTTTATATACATATACAACACTCTCATCATTCATTTTGGTAAGTATGGTGGTTTGTTGCGTGAGCGCTTCCTTACCCATGATTTAGGAGATTCAAGAAAGTTGGAGGTGGCGGATTGGGGTAAGCTGACCGTTATAATTACAATTTGCAATGGTTGACGATTCATGCAGTCTTTTCAACTGGTAACGCTATTTTGATATCCTTGTTGGGCACATGTTGACCCGTTGATGTCCTCAAGTTCCTACTACGACTGTGGGTAACAAACATTGTATGCATCCATGTCGTTTTAAACTTGCGAACAGGGCATTACGTCGGCTTTAGTACAGCTCTTTTTTGCTTGGCGGATCAAGGTTCTCAAGCAAAGCAGACTGCTGGTCACTGGAATTGTTGTCCTCGCACTAGCCGGGCTGCGTAAGTTATCCCTTCGCGTTTCAAATATTTGAAACATTTCCCCCTCCACAGTATGCGGCATTGGCACATCTGTCGCAGTCAACCTAGTGCCTAGGTTTACGCAGTTTCATAGATTTGAGCCCGTTGTTATCATATGGCTTTCTGCGTCTGCGGCAGATAATCTTCTCATTGCGACATCTCTTGTGCTTTCTTTGGTATGTTGTCCGCAATCCTTCGGCGACAAATAACGAGCTTTATAGAGGGAGTACCGTACGGGTTTCGCTGACACTGACCATGTTATCAAGAAGATCATACGAGGTTTAGTGTTTCCCTCACCGAATATTTCCCAGTTTAACGTTTTCCTCAGTTACCCTCCATACTGGATTGCTAACAGCGATATGGGCCATCGTTGATCTTTCGGTATATATAGCCCTAGTAAGTATCACTCGTTTAAATGGAAGCCTCAACCTGCTGACATACCTCAGGCTGACGGGACGTTCGTGGCCCCTCGTTTTCCTCGTCGTCCTCGCTAATCTCCATGCACTAGGCATCTAGCTTTTGTCCTACCACTGGCAAAGTTCTATTCTAATTCGTTATTATCGACTTTGATATCAAGGACACGAGATCCAGATCACCTTGACTTCACTGTGGTTGACGGGTCTCGTCACGTTGAGCGTCGGGTCAGCAGAAGTTCTCTACGCGGCTTCTGATGCTTTGCGTACTACAACGTAAGCTGACTAAAAACATCACAAAACAGGAAAACTTCTTACCATTTCATTCGAGAGAAGAGGTTCGTGTTCATCCAAGTCTCATGAATTGTTTAATGACACACGATTACGAAGACTCGTACAAGAAACACGGAAATCGTCTTCGAGACCGTCACTACAAAAAAGTTGCACGATCGGATCTCCATATCACGAGACGATTATGGAAATCGTTAAGGTTATCCTCGTGTTTGCTTCCAATAGGGATGCCGCTTGGGATCAGAGATCGTGTGTCTGAAGTCAAAGCATCATGTGTATGTCATTGTATCTTTATTGACAATGAAACATTCACTGTCAATAGATGTGTATACATGAACTCGCGCTTTTGTTTGGGGAACTGCCCCTTATCGTTGAGTCTGAGGGAAGTGCAGGGCCGCAAAGCCCTTGGTAATTGTATCTAGCTCCATGGCCCATGTCTCCAGTAACTTTTCGTTTTGTTGTTGAAAAGTACTTTTTCCTTCTGAACTTGTGTTTCACGGAAGTGTTGGAATCCTTGTTGCTCAATACAGCATTTATCTAAGGAACAAATATGGCCCACTCTGCTCGCAATTGCAAAGGTAAGTTGATTTTTCACGTGATGACGACGCGCTCGCTGTCATATTCAAGCTATTAGTAAACTCGCCCAGTGACTGTCTTCTCAACAACCATATTACACCACATCCTTTCTTGGTTTCTTCATACCTTCTAATCCGCCCGTCGATGGCAAATATCTCACTGGGAATACTTTTGGTCCACTGGCTTGCTTTCCTTGATGCCTTGCAACGATTCTTTTGGAACTATACGCCGCAACCTCTGTTGTCGACCATTTCCCCGGCGCTCATCGAAGGCAGCCCCACATTCTCACCCATCGTTCATGTACCGCGGATTCACGATCCGTCTGACTATGGCAATCCCGTTGACCTCGCGACGATATGTCCCGTTCCGACCGTCTTTCAAACACATTTGGCGATGAATCTCTCTTGCCGTGTTGACCATCCAGAATATGATTTAAATTATGCTCCTTTGATAGAATCATCGCATTATTACCATGTGTATCCGGATATCCCTGTTTGGCAATCCGCTGCTCCCCACGAGAACGTGCTTCCGACGTCGGCGTCGGCGCAAGTTGGAGTAAGTTGTCTTCTGCTCCTACAAGGTATCTGACTCGGTCCCGACCAGGATGACTACACACAAAGTAATATGGCTCCCTATGGGGCCCGCGGGGTCAGTTTTTGTCCCGTCTTGGTTGGTATCGTGTACGTTCAATCGCTGCTGCATTTGTACATGCTCTTGATGGTACGCATGCTGTTCTTACCCAACGCACGAATGCTGACAATAGGATGAGATACCGTCCCTTTTCAATCACTGGTTCGAGGATGTGCTGGTTTACGAAACCCTTGATCCCATCAAGGTACTGGATCGCTCCTGGTTCCTGCACGCGAGTTTGTGGCTGGCTCCCTGGCACCTCCTTCGATACGCAGTTCGCAAGTCTGTCCCGTGTCTTGGCCGGCGCTTTCGACGAGTGGGTCACAAATCCGACCGTCCACCGATTCCGCGGATCGTACTTATACGCGTGGATGGAGAAGCCGTCCCGGTTCATTTCGTCGAAGATCATCAAGCGAGCGCCGACGTTGGCGTGTTGTCGTCTCTCGGATCAGCCGACCTGGGAATGCATGACAGCCCGGACGTGGGATCCGACGGCGAACAATATCAGGACCTTGTGCAATCCCTTGTTTCCGACAGCGAGGGCTGCATCGCAACAGAAATCGAAGCGCCGCCTATGCAAACAGTTTCTCAGCAGGGCGAGCACCAGGATGGAACCTCCGACGTAGAGGACGGCATCGGACTCGGATCGCCCACCTCTGACTTTGCCGAGGACGCCCAACTTTCCGTAAACGAGGTCCCCGACGAGCCGCTGGAAATTTCACCTGTCCTGGTCGATGCCGGGAACGAACCTTTTCAGTCCGTCGAGAAAGATTCCCTTGGCGTTCCGATCCCTGGTCCAGGCGCCCTTGTTGCAAACCTAAGCGATTGCAATGTCGACGAGCGGACGGACGAGTTCGAACAAGTGGTATTCCTGGAAACTATGGTCGTCGACGTTTTCAAAGATGGCACGGACAGCCTTGAGGTTCGAGAGGACTTGAACCAGGATCTAGCCTTCAGTCCAAGGAGTCTCGTCAATGGCTGCGATCCCGACGAATCGGAAATGCCGTCAGAAACCGTGAGCGAGACAAGCTCATCCGTGGGATCGCAAGACACGCCAACTCCAGTGAAAAATGTACGATTTGTCATTGGCGACAACGCAGGTGCAGCAGATCGTTGGCAAGTATCCTCCAGCGCTTCTCACACGAACGAATGTACCCACGCTTGGAACGCTGGAAAGCGACTCGGGGACGGCCAGGGCGCAACATCGCCAGAGCAGATGGCTAAGCCTGTCCTTCCAGCAGTGCACAGTGAAGAACCAGTCGGAGAGAACGACGTTGTGTTCGCAGAAACCTTGTCACCTTCTTTAACCGAGCACCCGATTGTCAATCTCCCCTCACTGGTGGCAACACATGAATATATGCGATTTGTAGAGGTGGATCCTAT
>QGOI01017591.1:0-11737 GCA_003313885.1 Boletus sp. MG55 | reverse complement strand
CACACTCATGTTATACATAGGATTGATCTTGCTTTCCCCATAACTACAGTAGGTGATATGCTGTGCCAAATCAGATCATTCACAATGATTGCTATGTATGCTGTAGGTTGCAATTTCTACCATCATACAGTTGTTTTTTGTGTATCACATCTGGCATTGTATATCTTTTTTTGCAGTCTTTCTGAGATTGATGTATCTAATGTCTTATAGTGAGCTCAGGTTACTTCAGGCTTGCATTTCCGATGGTTGTAATACCTTGCATTGTTGCCCAACCCTGTTAGTAGACTGTTTCAATTATTTTGCAGATGATTGAAAGTGTTTACAGTTATAGCAATCTGTTAGCCCAACATGTGCATGACTTTCACTGGTGCTGAAATTGAATTTTTTTTTTTCAGATTATGCTATCATGGCATGGCAACTTACTGAACTTCAAGGGATTGCAAATTCTATGATCTTAGTAGTATCTTTATTTCTATAATCTGGTTAATTATAAATTGAAAGTAAATTGAATATTTCTAGGCACTTGGAGATGAACTCAATGCTGCTGCTGCTGCTGCTATATATAATTGATGTTATTATTACTCTTACCATGTGCACTTTGCTTGCACAAGGAAGAACCAGGATCAATGCAAAGTATGTGTTATTCTAATTTATGTTACTTTCACCAAGTTACTTTGTAATCCAGCACTGATCATATTCTTGTATGATTAATCATTGTACATATCTATCAACACAGGTTTTTGGACCTCTATTGTCAGTATTGTCACTGTTGTTATGGTATAAAGTTATTTCTATTTTACCATGACCTCTTTAAGTTGATTCTATTTATCCAGCTTAGTGCACTTCCAAATGATATGGTACATATGTATGTTGGAACATACTATCCTCTTTCCACCCTTTACTGCAATACTCTACTAGCAAACCTCAATATTCAATCCTATGTTCAAAGTGTTGGTGACTATGAGATGTCCTCTATCAATGTGGCAAGTCAAAGTAGCACTATCAATAGGGAAGCTGAATAAAACATTTTTAATGTTTTTGGAGCAAACACTATCAATGTATGAGCAGCAACTTATCTCTACAAGATATGTAGGTGAGTCTCAGTGACAACTATATTCACTGTACTGGTCAATTGTTTGTCTGGAAACCAGCTTGCTCAATTTGAAACTGCTATAGTTCAATAGCTATATCCAAGGCTTTTCTTATATCATGTAATGTTTGCTTTTTACTTGATGCTATTACTATTTGACCTTGGCCCCACAAAGTATGGTGTCAGCACTAGGAGATATGTAATTATAATATAAATCTATTTGTACTATTTAAACATGGAAGTACAACACATTGCCATGAACATGTACAACATGGATTCTTGCACTCCAACTTGTCCCTTCTGCCACTCACACTCAATGCTTTCCTGGATTTTTCATACTCTTGTCTGGATACAACTATTGTGGCATGGATGAAATCCCAAGTCAGCACAGTTACATGTCACCCAGTCATGCCAAACTACTAATTTGCACTAACCTTTCCTGGATTGAATAAGTTCAAAGGATCAATCATCTTTTTGATGGACCACATCAGCTCGACAGTGCCTTCCCCCAGCTCGGAGTAGAGGTATTCACGCTTCTCAACGCCCACACCATGCTCGCCCGTGCCTATGTTGTCAGTGAGCACATTAGGTAGGAACCATCAAAATGGTCAGCGAGTGTGGCGGTCACGTAGAACACATAGCTCACATGTACCCTCCATCTTTATTGCACGTTCGACCATTCTGTGTGCAGCCTCTCGTGCTATTTCCAGTTCTTCGTCGTTCCGGAAGAGGAGCAGTGCGTGGAAATTGCCTGTTATCCGATTGGATTCGCGAGGGAGTGAACTGGTGAAAGAAACGGAGACTGACCATCACCGACATGTCCTACGATGGTAGACACAAGCCCAAGTTCCTGTATGTCTTGCTTCGTCTCGTAGACGAGATCAGGGAGCTTCGAGACTGGGACACTGTTGAAATATCACATCGCCTACGTTGTCCATATCCACGGGGAAGGAAGACCGACCACACATCCGTACCCAATCCCCTAGACCCTTCCAAAAGTGCCAATCCAGAATAAAGGGCATTCTTCCTATCAGCCCAGAGATCTTTTGCTTCTTTTTCACTCCGCGCTAACTCGAAGCCGGTGGCGCCATGGTTCTTCACGACTTCCTTGACAATTCGGGCGGTCTCCTGGAGCGAAGCCTGGGTAGGTCCCTGGAATTTGAAGAAGAGGGAGTCAACTTCGGGATAGGTACGTTCCGAAGCACCGAAAAGGTTTGTCGAACGCATGAACTCGGAGTCACAGAGTTCGACGCATTCTGAGAACGAGGTTGTGCAACAAACATTGCAACAAAGTATATACACGGTTACGTGGATTGAGAGAGTTAGTCGTGTCGGAGACAAGCAATGGAAGAGGCACTTACGAATACCAACCCCACGATTCATTACATCGATCACTGCTTCTGTCGCCTTCTTAACGTCAGGGAACTGTGCAACAGCGATTGTTGTGGGTAAAACGGGAGCCAGGCGAATAGTAACTATCCCACAAGACAATCGTGAGCGCCTTGCGCGATCAAAAACAATGGGAATGGGAGATGTGATGGAAGCTAGGAAATACGGAACTCACCTTCAGTGATAATTCCCAGGGTGCCCTCTGCGCCAATAAATAACTTCGTCAAGTCGAAGCCCGTCGAAGACTTCCTGGCACGCTGTCGAGTTTTAATAACCTCGCCAGAGGGGAGGACCACTGTCTGTGGAAGTTGTTGCGAACTTCAGCAAAAGGATCAAGCTAAAGTTACAAACATATGCAACCACGAATTTCGATAACAAGAGAGAAATAGAAATAAACGGACATACAGCATTAAGGAACCACTCCCCCTTGGCTGTTCCATACCGCACGGCATTCGCTTTCAGAAGGATTATCAAACTTGCGTCGGGTTGAGCTAGGAGGAACATACGTCCGGAACATCCGGTGCTCATCATCCCACCAATTGTTGCCCCCGGGCCAGGATCCAGCTGACAGCACATCATATGCGTTAGCGTTTCCCGAAGAACGGAGGTTGGGAATAGCTGTGTACTTACAGGAAAGAATAAAGGAATACCTTTTGGTGAGGAATAATTATGAGCGCAAATTGACTTCGCTTCCAGCACAAAATATTAAGGACACCTACCCTTCTTCTGCAATGTTTCGTTAATATCCATCCATCCGGCCCCAGGTTGGCACACGATATCTGAGTCTTGTTCTATCTCATGAGATATTCCGCACGTGTCAGGAAAATACAACGTCGCGAGGCGAATAGCGCAAGGATTGGAAGTGACATGGATGGGTATATCACGACAGACACGCGTTAGCTATTTCGAGCAACTCGGACAAAACATACGAACCATGAATCTCGAGAATCTTGTCCATATTGGACATGTCCACGCAAATACCGCCTACTTCATGCTATTCAGAAGTCAGTCGTGAATGAACCTCGAAGCTAGAAAGTGCTGAAGGGAGATGAATGCAACATCGAGGAAATAACATGTGAGAAAATAATGCGTTAATGTAGGCGCCCAAGGAAAGCGAGGAAAACGCACAGGGTGCGATAGGAACACCCGAAGCAGTGTACAACAATGGTGTACAACGCGAAGGAACCCAGAACTCACCCCTCGACAATTTCCCTCGAGACTCGTCCCACCTGAGAATGGTGTTATTGGCATCCGGTACTTCGTAGCTATCTTGACGATTTTGACCACGTCCTCTGTGCTTCTTGGATAGACTACTACAGTATGGGGAGCACCTGTAGAGTCCAACCAATGCATTTACGTAGTCAACAGCGATTCCCATCCGCAGATCGATACGAAAGACACAGGATAGGGATAAGTGTGCCAACAAGACTTGCACACACCAGTACGACAACCATTTTCCGAAAATCCGTGTGCGTGGAGGTCATCTGGATCAGTGTTGACGACCCCAGATTCGTGGCCCTCGTTGCTGAAGGCATGCCTCAGTTCTTGTATGGCTTTTTGGAAATCTTCTGGGGTTCCATAAGTCGGTTCATCATCCCCAGTGGACGCTTGTTGACGTCCGAGACCAAAGGCGGCTAGTGGGGATGGCACACTCGCAGATGAGCCGATGGTGTAGCCTAGCACAGCGCATGTCAAGGCACCCAGCAAAACTGGGAGTGATCTAGTTCGGGGGAAAGCAATGGTGCTAGCATGACGGGAACGCGGGTTTCCAAAGGGAGGAAAGGACGAGCGTACGACAGCGGCTGTTCGGGTTGCACTTGTTCGAGTCAAAATGGTCCGGAGTGGTGTTGAGCGAGTCATGTAGGAAATAAAACACAGAATCTTCAAGCTTCAGGTGCAGACAAATCGGAAAACGAGGTGCCCACGATGACCAGCTCCCGTTGACACGCGCTTATAATCATAATCGTGATCATGGGAAGAAATTGCTTTGAACTAACAGTCCTAGTGAAAAATGTAGCAGTATTATGGGCGACTAGCGAGGGTATATCTACACGACAACAGTCGAAACGGCTGGCTATAGAGCCTGTATGCGGAGAGACAAGAGTTAGTTGTCCAGCATGAGCCCATTTCCAACGCTTACCTTGGGTGCCAGACTGACTATCTTTCCCCAACCCTTCAACCGCAAGTCTGCGCTGACAATCCCACCGATTCTCGTGCCCAGCATCTCCCTCTTGTTATTTAACAATACTGCCGCATTGTCGTCGAATCTGACGAACCTCCCGTCGGGTCTTCTCACTGCCTTTTTGGTGCGGACAATTAATGCGCGACGGACATCACCCCGACGCACTTTAAGCGCAGTTGCGGAAGCAGCCTGTGCGGCGGTCAGTGGACGGGCGCGTTTGACAACGCAGACGATTTCATCGCCGACAGAGCCCCAGCCGTTGTTGACTTTTTGTTTTAGGACGTTGACACACTCGACGAGGAGCGCGCCGGAATTGTCGATCACCTGTCCCCAGAGAATATTTGTACCAAAGCTCCCAGTATCGATAGGGTATAAGACATACGTTGAGTGTTCCTTTGAGACCGATCATGACGACGTCAAAGAAAGGTGAGAGAGCTTGGTTGGATAAATAAGTCGCGTAGTTCCCACGTTAACGGCCCTGATCAGACCCTGAAGAAGGAGCTCCGCACGAGCGACGGTTACCATCCCGCTCCCATCTCAGGTGCATCACCGTCGTGAACTTGAAACCATGCCAGTCTCGCGTCGTGGTAGTGGCAGCTTCGTCTTGCCCTCGGGTCAGACGATCGCTATCCATACTCGCACACAAGATGAGGAAGACCTTCCCCATGCCACCAAAAAGTGCGCCCGCGTCAATCCTGCTGAGCTCCTCGCGATGGCTTACACCCTTGTTATCCTTCGTCGGATCTTAGGACGATGGCTGATCATCTCAGGAAATATGAGACTTTGTCAGTCTTGCCTCCTTTTGGTGGAAACTCGCTGCTAAACCGCGTTCCACTTTCACCCGCTGTCTTTGCGGGCTTGGATGGATGATATAGATTCACTCTGACACCTCAGAGAATGCGTATGATTGTTGAAGCATTCGCCGAGTCCCTCGAGTTGGGACTGGCAAAGTACAATCAGATTGTGGTATGCACTTGCCACTCTGTTCCGTTCTTTCTCCCTCTTTCCATATTCGTTCCGTTGCCTTGTTTCCCGGTATTCCCTGAACAGAGATGGAAATACTCTGATTATGGAGGTTCCATCGATCGACTATCAAGGATTTGCTCAACTGCACACGCCCCGTTTTTGTATTATTCACCGGGATTTGGGGTTGAGCGCGTGGATATCCTACATGCACACGTCCTCTTGTTTCACGTTTCTATATGCGCCCTCCGCGGGAGAATTGAACCAGCATCTGATGGATGTTGTTTGAATAGCCCATGATCCCCACTTTCGTTTTTGGATGGCCATCCGGCCAGGAGACTGGGGACTTCTTGGCCGTGGATCTTGGTGCGTCCCATCTGTTCATATTCTCGTTTTAGCCTGACTTATCCTGGATATGAATGCAATAATGTCTAACTGTGGTCGCCGTCGCTCGTCTGGTTCTGCTTCCCATATCTGTAATTGCTCTGTCACGGTCCTCATTGTTAGGTGGTACCAACCTCCGAGTCTGCCTCGTTACTCTGCAAGGCGATGGCAAATTTGAACTTACGCAAACCAAATATCGTCTCGCCGAAGAACAGAAACATGAAGACGGGCAAAAGTTATTCGATTTTTGTGCAGAGTGCTTGAAGACGTTCGTCGACTCGAACACGGGTGATGGCCCGGGTATGTTGAAAGAGGGTCAGGTATTACCTTTAGGATTCACTGTGAGTGATGTATTCTTACGTGATATATCTGAGGCAATCTATGCTAAAAACTGACTTTCTGACATTTGGTTTGCGTTCGTTATTAGTTCTCGTATCCGTGCACGTGAGTCTGGATCTAATTTCAGGATCCGTGTCTTCTGAAGCGTTTTCGTGCGATATTTTGGTCACTCGTCACCACTATTTACGTACCAACCTCCCGACTTGACCTTCGATGTTATACGGGGACGTATGCGTCTGCTCATTCATTCTATATCTCTTCATGAAGACAAGAACGGATCGATCATGGTGAACTCATTCGTTGGACGAAGGGCTTCGGTGCACCTAATACGGAGGGAAGAGACGTCGCGGAGATGTTCAAACAATCTCTTGCAAAACATGTGTGTGTCCCCTCCATTGATTTACGTCGTCAGCTTGACCATTCTAATAACAACCCACCTTTCTAACAATCGTCTCCCGTTCAGAACCTCCCCGTAAACTTAACAGCACTTATAAATGACACCACCGGCACACTCATCGCGTCGCACTACGTCAGCCCTAGAACCAAGATAGCCGTCATCTTTGGGACAGGCTGTAATGCTGCCTACATGGAGCACGTTAAGAACATCCCCAAGATCGCGAACTTGGGCATTCCTCCCGACGCCGACATGGCTATTAATTGTGAATGGGTACGTTGTGCATCTTTTCATCATTCTGGATGGATCTCAAGCGAACAATTCCTTACTTCAAGGGTGCTTTTGACTCGTTTGAGCATGAACATCTTCCACGGACGAAATACGACGCAATTGTAGACGAAACATCAAACAAACCTGGTGAACAAGCATTCGAGGTGAGTAAACCTTTGCTACACATTGAGAGCTATCTATTCGACATTTCTCAAATCACGCTTTCTACTTAACAAGAAACTCATATCGGGCCGATATCTGGGTGAAATTCTCCGATTGGTCCTTTGCGAGCTCATAGATGAGGGTGTTCTTTTCCTCGGCCAGAATACATACAAGCTTGAGAAACCGTATTGTTTTGATACTGCTTTTTTGTCTCTGATGGAAAGGTGAGGGTTTCATTGCTCTTCTCATATCATCCGTCAAAAGTGGTTAGACTTCGGCTTATATCTTGGCAGTGACCCAACGGACGAGCTTCTCATGATTATTGGTATATTCACCCACTTTTTCGCCCTTGAGACAACACTGGCCGAACGGCAATTCTTCCGAGCCCTCGCTAAGCTGATCGGACGACGTGCAGCACGACTCAGTTCATGCGGAATTGCAGCTATTGTAAAGAAAATGGGGTATTTGGAGGAGGGGTGCTCTGTAGGCGCGGACGGTAGTTTGTACAATGTGTGTGGACTTCTTAGCGTTCTGCGCTTCTTTTCCATCTTTCCCAGCAAGGACACTGATTTATTTCCTCTGAATAGAAATATCCTGGTTTCGCAGACAGGGTACACGAAGGTCTTCAAGACATCTTTGGGGAGAAGGGCCGGTAAGGGCATAGATGTTGCTTCTTTCATCGCTCTCTGACCCTTAGCTTTGCGGTTTTCCCTACTTACCGCGGCGTGTCAAATTGGGGGTCTAGTAATATCGTGACGCACCATGCCGAAGACGGGAGCGGTGTTGGCAGCGCAATCATCGCCGGTCAGTCGGCTTCTTTTACGGAGATACATTTCTGTGGAATCTTGGCTTGATCTGACTTTTCTTATAGCAATGACCAAGATCAGGAAAGATGCTGGCTTGTATACGCACGTTTGAAAGTGTGAGTGGATGGTACGCCATCGTCCGTTGGATTGCACAAATCAGGCACTGGTTTGGTTTGCAAGAGAAGAGAGGAGCGATTTCGTCCCAGACTAGATAAGGAAAAGAAGCAAGGAATAAAGTAGAGCACAGGGATCGATTTGTTGTATACTACACAGTCCGGCCGCCGCATCAGCCACTCATCTCGATCTGTTCAGTTCACGTCCTGTACAATTTTGAGCAAGTGATAGAGTTCGTCGAGTTAATTACTGTACTCGGTTACGTATGGCCAGTGGGGTGACGGTGATCAAGTTGCAGAAACCCAGTTCCTCACGAGCGTGTCACCGACCGTCTAAAGACAATAACAATAACCATTTTTCACTACGGCTCGATGGCTTCTGCTTGTCGAATATCATGGTAAGCTGGTCGCTGATAAATCTTGCCTGGAGTAGCAACGCCCTGCCACTCATCGACGAGACATCGACCTCGAAGGAACCACAGTTGCGCTTCTCTGGGAGTGTGCTAATGTTCCTGCATGGCTACTGCACCCTGATGATCCAGAGAGAGAATACGAAGGTGGCTCTGCGGAGCCGGACAAGCAAAGTTTACTTGTGTCTTTTGGAATGCTATGAGAAAGGAGTGGAACTTTGTGATGTATGAGTATGAAAAGCCATTTTGACGTCTTACAGACTGGCTTCCGCTCCTTGTTGGTGCTTCGTCTGGAAGGTTTAAAGGAATGAGTGGACGGCGGGCTTGCTTCAAGTTGGGTGAAGTTGCATCCCAGAGCCTTCACATTGCTGGAAATTGACATTTGAAGATTTCTGCATCCGCAGCACTTGAGTATGCCAATTGCTGGAAGCGACACTTGGATGTAATTTTTTTCCAGCTAACTGTCGTGCCACTCTCCGATCTATTACAACATAATGTATATTCACAGCAATGTGTTGTGTTTAAATACTGTAAAAGAGATTTACATTCTGATCGAGTACTTGCCAATGCTAACAACATATATAATAAGGTCAAGTCCAAGCAGTGATAGCAAGAAGTGAATAAAGCAAACATTGTGTGAAATCGGAGGGCTTGGATATAGCTATTGATCTGCAACACTTTCAAGCTGAACAAGTTAGACTCATCTAGATAAACAATTAATCAGTATAGAGAATATAGTTGCTACTGGACATCTGGAACTCACCTATCTTGTAGAGATGATCTGCAGCTCATGCATCAGCAATCTTCACTCCCACATTACCAAAGACAATTTCTTCACCCTCCCTGTTCATTGTTCTGCTCTGTGTTGCTATATGAATTGAGGGAATATTGTAGACTTCATAGTTATCAACACTCTGAATATAGGCTCGAACATTGAGGTTTGCTAGTAAAGTATTGCAGTAAAGGGTAGAAAGGGGATAGTATGTTCCAAGATACACAAGTTCTTGTCCAAGAACTATGATCTATATGAAGAGAACTTTCTTAAAATAATTGCAATAAAGTAGGAGGTCACTTCATACCATAATGACAGTGATAACACTAAGAATAGCTGTCCAAAGCCCAGTGTTGATGGATACAATGATTAAGCGGACAAGAATACGATCAGTGCTGAAACATGAAGTGACTCAGTATGAGTACAATAAACTGGAAGAAAACATACTTTGCATTTATTCTTGTTCTTCCCTGTGCCAGTAATGTGCACATGGTAAGAGCAATGATAACATCAATTGCAGCTGCTACACCATTAATTTCACCCCCAAGTACCTGAAAGTAGTTAATGGTTAACATAAAAACAGTTATATTATGGAAACAAAATACCACTAATATGGTAACTCTTGAAAGATCTTGAAGTTCAATCATATTCCATGTTCTGATAGTATAATCTAAAAAAATTAATTTCAGTGCCAGTGAAAGCCACCATAGTATGTATTAGACTAACAGATTACCAAGACTGTAAAATGTTTTAGTTATTACCAAGATAGTTTAAAAGGTCTACTGACAGGGTTGTGCAATGATCAAAGGCACTACAACAATTGGAAATATGTGCTTGAAGTAGCCTGAGCTTACTAGAAGATATTAGACATCTTCATCTCAGATATTCACCAGAAAGGGCATACAAAACCAGATGCGATACATGAAAAATAACTGCATGAGAGTAGAAATTATAACCTACAGAATGAAGTCATTCTGAATAGCCTTAATGGCAAAAATAAATTACTCACTGTGGTCATTGGAACAACAAAATCGGCCCTAATTCAGCATAAATATAAATTCCAGCTGAGCTCTCGAAAAGCCTTTGCAACCTACTTGTTCAAGGCATTCAGTGCTGAGTAATTTCCAAAATCTTGAATGAGGCTCCTCCAAACTAAATATTTTTGAATCCATGAATGCAGAATCCACATCATACAAACTTACTGCCAGCACAAAGAAAACATTTGTGGATAGTGTCTAGGAGAAAAACCACAGCCACCTGATAAATCAGTAAAAATGATGCTCTTGAATAGAAGTGCAACTTACCAGTAGCTTCAAATAGACTTTGTCTGTGTGATATCTGAGATGGATTCAGGTTACACAAACTGATGTGTTATTAAACTTAGTAGAGCCCACCGAACAAAGTAAATGAACCTGTTAACCTTAAGGTTGAAATTGTGAGGTCTGAAGTGATGGCATTGACGTACGTTTGCATCACACTGATACCATACAGAACTAATGAGACGAATGCACCAATGAGACCAGCACCATTGATGCTTCCGTTTGAGGTCATGTCAGCGAGAGTCTGGATCTCGGTGAGTGTTCTAGACTAGGCGTCGTTGTCTGTAATGAAAGAATGAGAAGTATTGTCGAATGAATGTTGCTAGGACACCCTAGTCTCCGAGCTGTATGAAGCTAGGTCGAATGTATAATATGTATATCGTCGCCCTAAGCCACGTTACGATGTATGATGTGTCAGATAAAGATGACAGAATGAGGAAAAAAGGAGGGTAGAGAATACAATAGCGACGACTGGAGGTGAGACTTGAAGTAGCAACGAGGCAGGGCAGTACTATCATGACTGTGCACCAGGAACCTGAGGTCGCATTCGCCCCCTCAGTACATATTGCAAACCGCTGTAGAATTAATCAGATTATGATCTGACGGCACACCATCCAAGAAATACTTACATTTCTTGGCAGGTCATTTCGGAGTGGATCATTGGACCATCTGCATTTGAAAAAGTCATTGGATAGCCAATGAGATGACGGTACTGTGTAGTCGATGATGACTGTCGATCTGAGGGCAGCCAAGAGGATAATGAATGTGACATGACAACGAGACAGTGCCTGTCAAAGCTGAGCGCTGAGCAATAGCCCGACATGCAATATTGGGCGCGAGACAATGCCAGTGCTGTGTCGACATTTTCTTGCAAGTGAGGTAGACCCCGGGCCTGCCAATACCTCTAGCCTTCGTCATTGGGAACTTGTTGCAGTCGGCTTCCACTTCGGCACGGCTTGTGAGCTCAAAAAAGCTGGCGGAGGGCAGCTATTGTCAGGTTAACTCAGATGCAAGGCCTTCGTTCTTTTCATTAACTTTCTTCTTGCCTATAGGTGCTCGAAGTTACCTTGGAAGTTGATGGTACAGCATTTGGCGGCGTTGTCCGTGTCACAGCCCCTGCATTTCCGAGGGACAAGCGAGGTGG
>QGOI01017581.1:0-12106 GCA_003313885.1 Boletus sp. MG55 | reverse complement strand
GCCGTCGTACGGACGAGTCTCCGAAAGAAACGTTGCCAGCCGTGATGGTCGGGCGTCGGACTCGTCGCAACGCACCCGCGGATCGACTCGTACGTTAATATTCGTATGTACCGATGACCGTGTCCTTCGTGCCTCGACCGTCGAACTAGCATGTCCTACGTACGAATCGTTCGTTGGGCGTCGACGCGCCCGGCTGATCGTCAAGCGCCGATGGTAGTTCAAGGATACCACCATCGTCCGTCGTTCTCGCACTTCCTGGGTATCCAGCGACAGAGAGGTCGCCGCTCAGATCATAGACATAGGCTCCGCTCTCGCATCCTCGGCCGGTCGCCCGGGCCCCGAGTGGACCTTTCGGGCCCTAACGTTCTCGACCAATAACACCAAATGAATCTTTTTGTTCGCTCACGTCGTTAACCGAGTCCGCAGCGCGGCCCATGGTATTCATTTTCTCCTTCAGGTCAGATACCGTCCACGGTCCTGAACCCCTGTCATACATACTGATATGTTATGACAGCGCACAGCCAGCATCGGGCGTTTGGTGATACGGCAGATTACCCCATCCCGAGATCAGCCCCGCCAAAGCGGAGGGTGCCAGATTCGAAACCTTGTGGCGTTTTGGATGCTCTCTTTGAGCTCGGATCTCAGGTCTCCGGGCCTTGCTGCTGTTTCGGCGTCGGCGTCGTCATGTACGAACGGGGTGACGGGTGACCTCTCCTCATCTCTCTCATGTCCTTGCTTCCACGCTGGGCTAATCTTGGGTACCAGATACTGGTTTACGATAGAACGTCCGATGCGTTCGCCGGTCCGCGGTGTTGCCGAAGACGACAAGTACATCCATGGTTCGGTAAGGTCGCGTCTTTGTCCATCGTAGTACAATGTTTCCCATCGGCATCATCATTCGGAAACATGGTTAGGGAGGATGAGCCGGTGGGATGTGTTGACGAGCGTTAGTCAGCGCGTCTTGCATGCATGCATACTGTAAATTTGCTAGAAAGCCCAGATTGGAACAGAACACACACGGATCTGGAGCTTTCGATCATCTTCGCTGACGACGTCACTGACGAAAGCTTGGGTAAAAACCTTGTTCCGAGTATCATTCTAGACATATGCAAGTACTTTGTACCCACACGGATGAGAGTTCTGTCATTCCATTCCTTGATTTCTAAGCAACCTTTTTTTTTACATTCCGAGCCCGAACGACAAATTGCCTTTTGCGTTCCCACATGGAGCCACTGTGCTTCCTCCGAGCCCTTCTCAATGAATGCCGTCCTCGTCCACACATTCCTTGGTCGCCTCATCGCGGAAATGGAACGCTCGACTTGGTACTCACTAGACCTACTCAGGAGTATGGCCTCGTAATCGAATTCCACGACCTGATGCGCCGCAAATTGCCCGGCTGACTGACGCATGGATCGTCCGCTCGGTCCTCGGACAGCCGTGCGTATGCGTGAAGCGGAACAGCGGGGTCCTAAGTACCGTATCATGTTGTGGCATCGCGAACCCTGCCAGGGCCAACTTCACGTGAATGCGCATCTGGAGCGCAAGACGTACTGGCGGCCGTCCGCGGGCGGGCGGGGGTGCCCGTGGTGTCTTGTTCCGTTGTCTCAAACGCAATACGCCGTCGAGCGCGACGACGGGCACGGGGGCCGTCGGGCCGGTACCTGAACCGGATTTGACGCGGACGGGGTCCGTTGGTGCTCGCTTGCAACGTCGTCGTCGACGTCCTCCGTGTGATCATGCTGTCTGTCACAGGTGGCGCTGACACCTGCCATCCCCGTGGGGTTTATGCATCGTTGGCGCGCCGCGCCGCGCCACGCGCGAGCAACCAAGTGACTGAATGCATGACGGGCGTTGGAGACCGAGCTCGTCGCGTGTCACGTAGGGTGTCCTATCGCTTGAATGTCAACGAGTGACCATAAACGTCCCCAACGATGACGCGCAGGCCATTCCCCAGGGAGTAAACGTGAGTGCTTATGAGAGCGCGATCCGTGTCAACGATGCGGCGTCGTTAGCTGTCAAGCCGTCAATCGGTACGCGCGAGACTTGGCTGTGTAGTCATACCCTGGACTAAGGTGGAAACGAACGCGTGCACTCGTCCAGCGAGTCTCTCGAAACCGACACGTTTCCGAGGGCGACATGGGACTGTTGATTCGATCGTCCTTTCGGTTCGTTCTTTGGCGCGCGGATCGACGCGGCGCTCGTACGGTATACAGCGTCAGTCCCACTGGCAAGGCGCACAGCATGTGGGCCACATCTGCCGGGATATTTATGGCACCCACAATTGCCGGAGGCGGCGGACAACGTTGGACGTTCGTCACGTCGATGAGTGTACCGAAACTCTGTAATTTGATTCGAGCGACGACGCGTCCTTGCAAGAGAAATCTGCCAACGACGAGGATCTCAGCAGTGTCAGCGATTGCGTTTCGTGAGCGCGATTAATGACAGCATCTCTGGGCACAAACCTCGCAAGAACAATGGTTACTTCTAAAGAGGGTTTGAAGTGGCGAAGACGGCGCGATGCCTCGGCCCATGCCAAATTCTGATGCCATCCATCATCATGATCCATGTAGAATCTTCCATCATGGCTTCACAACGGATGGAAAATGAGGTTGTGGCTGTTGGCGAGAAAAGGCCTCACGTCGCCGACAGGTGGATCGACAGTGCCACTATTTAGTCTCGAGTTGGCGGCCGACCACCATTCGCTGTCAAATTCGTACTGGATGGCATTGACGAATTCGTCGGCGTCCGAATTTTATATAGACCGACCGATTCAAGATCATATCATAGAAGTCGTTCATTCGTTAAAACCCTAACTCCAGCTTTTGCTTGATTTGCATATCGATAGCAGTCACTACTTACCACTTGGGTACCTCGTCCAAATTTCAAGGACGTGTGTTGTCCTTGGGGAGACAGAACGGCGACAAGGCACCCGCGTACGTGAAACTTTGAAGAACATCGATGATACCCAAATGTACAGTACAAGAATCGCACTTTTTAGCCATGACAAATTGACGATGAGTCGGCGTTCTAGAGGTCCATGTAGACTTGCGACGCTTCATCGCTTCGTTCCCCGGATGCTCGGACACCAGAACCCACCAAAATATCGAGCGGCATGATGATAGGCATTAGTACGTGCTCCGGAATTGTGGGCGTAAGAACGGCAGCATCGCATGAAAGACATTTTAAATCGGGGGGAAACGCAGGAGATGACCATTCTTGAACAGACGGTATTCACAAAGAAGAACCATCAGGGTTGGGGTCCTTGACTGGGGCTCCACTGGCTGGTGAGTTCACGATAAAATTGAGAAGGTTTCTGCGGGGAGTTGGTTGGGAGATCGGATTTCCATATTTCTACTAACTTTTTGATTATCCACTTCCGGGACGACGAAAGACTTGACGATTTGATTCGTACCGAATTGTCTCCGAGTCACAGGCGTTCAACCTTTGCCAACAGTAATATTGTTTGACAGCGACCCCCACGTCAAACTCGCTTGGATGCCTCTTCATTTGTCCCAGGACTCCTAATCGCACTCAGTCAAAGATCATCCCTCCAGCTCCCGTAGACAATATATTGTTCTGCAAGGTCTCACAGGGAGAATCGCCAAATCCGATAATCAATACTGCACTTCGGCGATGTGTATCGATGCCAATATCATAATGGAGGATGTTCGAGCCTTACCAGACCTGGATCTGACCCTATGTTGTTGTGAAAACATTTCCGTTCGAGTTTACAGGGTATCTTCGGTGTCACTGTCTTTCAATAGCGCAGCCGAGTTAACTGACTTTTAGATGATACGCCGAGAGCTTGGCATCTGGAGGAGGCTAGGCCACCCCAACATCATTCCATTTCTGGGAACCGTGTCTGGGTTTGGCCGACTTGGAAACATCTCTTTGGTATCTTCATGGATGCCCAACAGAACTCTGCAAGATTTCTTAATGAAGTATGATGATGAGCTCGCGGTTACTCATCGCCTTCAATTGGTAAGCCCACTGGCGGTATGATACATGGATGTGGCATGTTTCGGACAGGAGCGTGGACACATGCCCATCTTTTTCCAATGGGGATACCGGTCTCCCAACATCAGACTTTGGCTGCACCTTTACAGATTATGATTTCGACACACATGCTGATCTGTAACCATTTATCGCGCTGACGCAAATCCCATATCAGCTGTTTAATCTACTCCTCCGGCCAATGAGCCATCTCGTGGGCCGGGCCATTGACAGGATCGAATCCCTGAGTGCAAGTGGCTTACCAATGGTGTACCTTGTCGAGCGCTTGTGCAGTGTCATCGAACATCTACAGCGTGTCCACGGTATCGAACCAGGGGGCAAAAAAGCATGTCAAAGATGTCTATAGGAAGAATGCAGGACAATCTTGAATAAAGAAAGCCTCGCACGACACATCTTGACAGTCCACCTCAAGGAGAGGGTATACGTGTGCGCCGAGTGTGGACAGTTCATTACTTGTGATGACTCCCTCAAGCAGCACTTTAAGGGAGGCCAGCGTACAGTGCCTCCCGATGAGAATGCAGAGAGACAGCCACATCAACGGAGCCATACTAGATTTCGGTGACCGCTAGATGAAGAGCACTCCAACCCGCTGTGGCTGATACGCAACCTTCAAATGACTTTATATTCAAATCTTGTGGTTTTATCGCCGCATCAATCACTAGGGGTTCAGTATATTTTCTCATGATCTTACGAAACAGTTGTCACAGTGATCGGTTGTAACCTCCAGTCCTGGACTAGTAGTAGTTACTCATATCTCATAACTTCAGGTATATAGTAAAGAATCCTGATTGGGATCATGGAAAATTATTCCATTTCGCCTGGTGAATGAACATGGTATATACACTAACAATGTTTGCATTGCAATAATGCACGATGGGTAACATGGATAGGGTTTTGTCAAAATGCCACGGTCCTCCGACGGGTAACCATGGACCCGCAAGGCACGGCGAAGGGGCGCCCTTGGATCCGAGAGGGAACTTAAACGAGTGTAAATGAAACTAAAGGTTGATTATTTCCTAAGGAGGTGGTTCGGAAACCCCCTTAGAACGATCCACCGGGCTGTCATTACGTGGTCCGAGGGAGTAGTAGGGACCAGGAAA
Organism: Boletus sp. MG55; assembly: GCA_003313885.1. Classification (NCBI taxonomy): domain Eukaryota; kingdom Fungi; phylum Basidiomycota; class Agaricomycetes; order Boletales; family Boletaceae; genus Boletus; species Boletus sp. MG55. Next base: position 6,992 of record QGOI01017581.1, on the reverse strand, counting down.
ACAAAATCGGCCAATAACATTACAAAGCAGGAAATGACCAAGTTTAGTCAGCGCGCCAGGCAGAACAGCGAATGTGTTTATGGTCGTTCGTAGCTGATAACTAATTGAATGCATAGTCCTCGTCGAGCGTCTTGATCACATTTTCTGACAGCGCGCATAATAATTTCTCGCGTGTGGGGGCACCGTCGGAAAAGGCTGCCTTCACAGGCAACGTAAGTGTTACTGTCAATGTGCACTCGGACTTATTACCTATTAGAGGCCCATTCGGCAGCTCTCCGTTTTCGCTCGTTTGTGTCCATTTCGTTTCGTTTTGATGTAAAACGGGTGGATAGGTGGGAACTCAAAACGAAACGGAGCAGACACAAAGGGGCAAAAACGGAGGGCTGCCGAACGGGCCTAGAGTAAGTTAGTAAGGGCATACCTAACATGTGTGTGCAATCACACCGCGAGGTCGACTAAAATATATCTAGCTCGGCGTCAAAATAGCCGATCCATCACCACTTCTCTCTGTTTCCCCGCACTAGTCCATCGCATTCGCCATGAGTTCCCTTCCCACCGTGCTCATCTTTACTTACCCGGAGCATGGCCAAGCCAATGTGAACCTTGCAACTTCATACGAACTCGCGCTTGCAGGCGTGAACGTCTACATCGCATCTTTCGCGTCGCTCAGAGACCGCGTCTTGCGCCTTCAAGAGCTCATCGCCCGCCACGCCTCGCGTTCTCTCGGTAAACCCACGGGTTCTGTTACCTTCCATGAATGCAAGGACATCAAGCCGTACTGGCTCGGTCTTAAAGAGCACGGTCTAACTAGTACTACCCTCCCACACCCTCATGGTGTGTGGGGTGCGTTGGAAAGTTACTCGAAACTCGGTGCTATATCCTCTCCCTGGAACCGGGAAGAATACCTCGCAGGCATCGAGAGCATTAAGGAGATCATCGCGACCATCAAACCAAACGTGGTGGTGGTAGATATATTGTTCTATCTTGCGCGGGATGCCTGCACACTGGTGGACCAAAAGTTCGTGGTTATATTGCCAAATTCCATCAAGGATATCGCGACGAACGTTCAACCCTACCTGGCGGCGCTTTGGAAATATCCCATGTCCGTCATGGACTTCATCTTTGACTCTTTTAGGTCGACTAATGTTTATGCTGTCCAGTTTATCGTCGGGATTTCCATTCCCTCTCAAGTGGTGGCAGATTCCCCTCAACATCTATCTTACTATTCGACTTGTTATGGAAATGACGACTTCAGCGAAAGAAATTCGAGCCTTACGTAACTCCTTTGGACTCGAACCTATGTTTGACGGCAAACCTTCTCCCGGAGTGACGCATATCTGCCCCTCACTTGTGGAGACGGACTTCCCCTTTGCGGTCATCCCACGGGAGTTACTCCTGTGTGGCCCTATCGTCATGCCCTTTGATCTTCTGGAGGAGAGCGATCCAACGTTAATGAAATGGTTGGACAATGGTCCGACCGTGATGATCAACCTAGGATCGCATGTAGTTTCCGATGAGAAGCTTGCGAGGGAAGTGGCTAGGGCAATTCGTATATTGCTAGATTACCACAGCCGAAAACAATTTAGCAACATCCAGGTACTCTGGAAGGCGAGGGCAAAGACCGACATCTGGAAAGTGATCGATGAAATCATTGGGAAGGAGATCAAAGAAGGGAGGGTGAAGGTGTTGCCTTGGTTGGAGACAGAGCCAGTCTCGATATTACAGCATCAAAACCTGGTTTGTACAGTCCACCACGGAGGGGCGAATTCATTCTACGAGGGTATTTGGTGAGATCTTCCATTCACTATTCGCGGTCTTCGCGGGGTATTTAAACCCGGTATCATTGAACAGGTCTGGCGTGCCACACATTGTTCTTCCCGTATGGCTTGACACGTACGACTACGCAGCCCGTGCCGAGTTCTTGAACGTTGGTCTTTTCGGGAATAAAACCTGTGCGCCGGGTGTAGGGGCAGAGGAATTCGGACAAGCGTTGGTGAGGGTAACAGGGGACAGCGAGGAAGCGGCGAAGTTCAGAACGGCGGCAAAACATTTGAAGGAGCTTTGCAAAGCGAAAGGGAACGGACGGGAACTTTCGGCGGTGGCTATCTTGAAGGAGGCCGGCATAAAGAAGTGAGAGTTGTCAGACCGAAGCATGATATACACGGTTGCTCAGTGATACATAGTCAAATGTCCAATTCCTGGAATGCGAGAATTGCTCCAAGGAGAGAGATACAGAAACATGTCGATGAATGGGTGAGCGTGATACCTTGGTAGGTTTACAACCTGGATGACATTACAATCATTATCGGTTTATCGTTGGTGATGAGTCGATGGGTTCAGTTCTCTCCAAGTCGCGCGTTCTCTGGCAAGTTATTCGTGAGTGGAGTCGAGGAGGACGGTCCCATTCGTTCCCTCCAAGTTACATAAGTTTAGAGGCCGCGCTCAACGAATTCAAGTAAGGTCTCTGGCTCCAGAGGCTCCATTCGTTTTAGTGGCCACTGCCGTATTAAAAGTGCCTCTCTTTCCTCCTTTGCCAGCTGCTTTTATGCCAACAACTTTTTAAAATCTGCTCTTGGACAGTTCACTCACTGGGAAGAGAATACGATCCATCATGATGCGCCGTCCATCGTGCACTCGTCCAGCAAGTCTCTGGGGGCCGTTCGTCCTTCTGACGTATTCCTTTGTTCGCGGGGATGGAATGCCATGTGCGACGGAAAACGCGTGGAACATATGACCGGAAGAATTTATCTTGAAGGATGCCGGCATGAGGAAGTGAAATAGGATTCTCGAATTGATACCTGATATGTTACCAACACTATACTGTCCCAGGAAGACAGTTACCACGCAGACATGGCCCATCGAAGTTAATATCATGAATGAATGGATCAAAAAATACAGCGCTATGAGCATGGACTCCGCCTCGACGGCAGCCTGAATCTCTCCGTTCGAATAGCCAGAGTCGGAATGACGTCAAGGAGGGCAATTCGTGTGGAGCTCGCTTCAGAGTCCCCCCGGAGGCTTTGCCCAGGTGTTACTCATATATCGGCTATGTCAAATGAAATTTATCCGACGAGGCAAGAACATGGTACGAGAGCAGTGGGTACGTCGAGAGTCGAGACGCGTTGACATGTGGGGCGCACGCGCTCTCACCACATGTGATCCGTTAAGCAGATGCGTGATAGCCTTTATGAACGCGTCGTTGTTGCGTCGTTCCGTGTAGGCAGTCCGGCAAGTCGAGTAGGGCAAACGTGTCGAGAATGATAGAAATGCATTGTGGGTGGACGAGCAGAGCGCGAGTTCCGAGACATATATAGCCTGTTCGAGTGGGAAAGGCAGTCCCTGCTGCCGATCGACACCCCAGTAAAAACTCTGCGCAGAGGTCTGCGCACAGAATATAAAAGGGTTAGCGTAGTTTACATGCTGTAAGACGCACTTTAGAATCGCTTAGATGCTCTTGGACCAATCAGGGCTTGTTCAGTCGTGTAAGAGCCGCGGTAGAGTCGTCAAGCGATAATGAAACGACCATCTCTGCAGTGGTGTTGACGGCGGCAGCAAGCAGGGTACCGTCACACCGGGACGCGTGGCAGCGGCAGTGTGGAAAGAACGGACAGACATGACACGTGTAGTGTCCTGTTGCTCAGTCGTCGTTCACCGTGTCGGCATCCACCGAACAGTGGACGTGGTGTTTGAGCTCGAGGTGGCATCGTTGAGGGCAGGTCCGAGTCGAGGGCGACGGAGAGCGAGGTGACTAACGATATCCCAGAATCTGTAATGGGTGAACAGAAGTTACATAAAACGAAAAATAGCACCAGCGATGATATCATGACTTTTTGTGTGAGGATGTAGTGACCGAGAGCCTGAGGCAGGCGAGAGGTTCATGTACGGGTGTGGCGTTGAATGGACGAGCGGATGCGTTTGGCATGTGTGAGGATTCAGACATGTCGCTGGACTTTGGAAAAGGAACGAGAGAACCGTGGCAATATCCGGCTCCGAGTCTGGATAGGAACGGTACTTACTGTTGCGGCAAGAAAGCAACGAATATGAAAGAGAAGCGCTTTCCGAGTCGACACTGGCAGCAGCTACTAAAAATGAGATCATTGAAGATGTATCGTTAGTCTTCCGGACTTGGCAGAGATTTGATCATCGCAGTCACCAGTCACTAGCACCGCTTACGCGTAGCCAAGGAGGGTCATGAACTTGAAGGCACTGCTGTTATCGACGGACATTGTAAATCATTTCTACTACGCTGGCAGAGTCAACGGATTGCCACGTCGGGCACGTTTCGGACACCACTTGGAGGGAACTGGCATTGAACCCATCGACTAATCCGATTAGTCAATTACGTTTCAACCATCTACTACCATTACCATCACAGTAATACTTGCAATATATCTCATCAGGGTCTTACATCTATCCGGGGTGGATCACGTTCACAATGTTCTTGTATCTCACTCCTTGTAGTAATTCTCACATCCGAGATAGTGAAACATCGGTTGGAGGGCCCTATATCACTTCCTTACGCTGGCCTCCTTCAAAATAGCCGCTGCCGCAAGTTCCCGTCCGTTCCCTTTCGCTCTACACAGCTCCTTCACACTTTTTGCCGCCGTTCTGAACTTTGCAGCTTCCTCCCCTGTCACCCTCGCCAACGCCTGTCCGAATTCCTCTGCCCGAACGCCCGGTGCGCAGGTTGTATTCCCAAAAATACCGACGTTCAAAAGCTCGACACGGGTTGCATAGTCGTACGTGTCAAACCAGACGGAAAGAATAATGTGCGGCACGCCAGACCTGTTCAACGACGCCGAGTTTGAATGCTCTGCGAAGACCGCAAATGGAAAATCTCACCAAATGCCCTCGTAGAACGAATTCGCCCCTCCGTGGTGGACCGTACAAACCACGTTTGGATGCTGCAGTATCGAGACTGGCTCTGCATCCAACCAAGCCATCACCTTCACTCGCCCTTCCCCGATCTCCTTCCCAATAATTTCATCCATCACTTTCCGAACGCCGCCATTTGCCTTCGCCTTCCAGAGTACCTGGAACTTGCTAGATCGTTTTCGGTCGTGGTAATCCAGCAATATACGAATTGCCCTAGCCACTTCCCCCCCGAGCTTCTCATCGGAAATTACATGTGATCCTAGGTTGATCATCACGGTTGGTCCATTGTCCAACCACTTCATCAGCGTCGGATCACTCTCCTCCAGGGGATCAAAGGGCATAACGATGGGGCCACATAGACATATCTGTTCGGGGATGACCGCGTAGGGCAAGTCGATTTCAGCAAGTGAGGGACAGATATACGTCACTCCACGGCACGGTTGGTCGCCGAACAGAGGTTGGAATCCAAGGGATTTACGTGCGGCTTGAATTTGTTGTAAATTTGGCCCAGTCAAATAATGTATGATGAGTCGGATGCCGAGGTAGATGTTGAGGGGAATCTGCCACCATTTGAGAGGGAAAGGAAACCCCGACGATAAACTGTGCAGGATGAACATTAGTTGACCTGAAGGAGTCAAAGACGGAATTCGCGACGGACGCAGGATATTTCCATAGAATTGCTAAGTTGGGTTGCACGTTGATCGCAACTTCCCGGATGGAATTTGGCAGTATGACCATGAACTTTTGATTCACGAGTCTGCAAGCGTCCACCGCAAAATAAAAAACTAGATCTATCACCACCATGTCTGGTTTGACGGTCAGGATGATCTCCTTGGAGCTTTCGATAGCCGCGAGGTATTCCTCCTGGTTCCAGGGAAGGCACATCACATCCATCTTTGAGTAACTTTCCAACGCGCCCTGCACACCATGAGGGTGCGGGAGGTTGGCATCATTTATACCACGCTTTTTGATACGTTCCCAGTACGGTGTGAGGCCTTTGCATTCATGGAAGATAACAGATCCCGTGGGTTTGCTGCTAGGATGTGAGGCTTGGCGGACGATCAGTTCTTGAAGGCACGAGACGCGATCTCTGAGAGGTGGGCAAGACGCGACATGGACATTGGCGCCTGCAAGCGCGAGTTCGTATGAGGTCGCGAGGTTCACGTTGGCTTGACCATACTCCGAGTTTGTGAAGACGAGCACGGTGGGGAGGGAGCTCATGGCGGACGAGATGGACTACTACGTGGGGGGAGCAGCGAAGTAAAATTTCGTCCATTTCAGCGCGGAACCGATCATATCGACTGACCCCCGTTAGCCGAGGTAGTCTGCCTCCGAGTCTCTTTGGCGAGCGAAGCAGCGTGTCTAGATCTGCCGAACAGAAAACCGCAACATGTTGTTATTTACTTTTATGGTAAGATATCAGGTAATTCCCTTATTTGTGCAGGTGCCAACCTTATGTAATGAACGTTACGTGACCATGACAGAATGCTCATTTTCTTCTCTTCTTACAACTTAAACCAATGCATATGTCATTAGCTTGCCTTCTTGTTTGAAGGGCCCTGCATGCAAAATTCGTCTGCCGGTACGGGCGGCAAATGAAACCGACTCAGAGCTGACAGGACAATGTCTTTCGCAATAAGTATGTCACCAACGCGCCTTTCTCCAGACTTTCCACCCAGGGCTTTACATGATCGTGAGTAAGAATGTCCAGTATCACACTAAGACCATCTAATCTCTTGAGACAGGACAGAGTAGCTTTGTAAGTCAACGCAGTGCTGAATTCAGGTCGACCCGGTCCAACCCATGCGCGTTGCAAAGTAAATCCTTGAGATTTGTGTACCGTGATTGCCCATGCCAACCATATGGGAAATTGTTTTCGGACGCACTCGACACTCCCTGCTAGTCCACTCCTCCAATGCACCTCGGAAGAGGTGACGGGAATTAAATTTCGGCCGCGTCCGATGTGTGCTGCTGGAAGGTTCCTTCCGAAGCAAAGCCAACGACATTAATTGTGTGGCCAAAAGGAGAAAACATTGCTGTATGCTTATCTCGTCCAGCAAAAACCCTTGGCAAACTACTCATATGTACTACATAATCAGCGAAGCAGCTATGTAAAA
>QGOI01017580.1:0-23778 GCA_003313885.1 Boletus sp. MG55 | reverse complement strand
TCCGTCTGATGCGGCTGCATTGGGGAGCTTGATGATGGTGGACTTTGCAGCGTCCAGGTCGACGGCGTCGTTGGTCAACATACGGCCATCTGAGGCTGCTCGAGCGCGGGAGGGACAAGGGGGGACATGCAGTGCGCAAGGGGTGACGGGGAAGAGCAACCTTAAAAAGAGGGTGGAAGATAAGCCACCGCGAGTGCCATCACCACCACCGATTCCCTCGTTGGCGCAGATGGCGTTGCAACACGCAGACCCGGAAGGGTATGCTGATTATCATAGCCCAACGTACAGCATCTATGGGCTGTATGATGGAGATCGGAAGAGCCGGGGGTTATCATACGGATATTGAGTTTGTATGTCAGAGACATTGATTTGTATGGAATATCTTGGCAGCCTGGACTGTGGAGGAGGAGCTGCGGAGGGACAAAATAAATTGCACGCACGGCCTGCAGTGACTGCGGAGTCTGCACGCGCGTCTCGCTGAGGACTGAATCTGGTTTAGGCCTGGTAACCTTCTCAGGTCCCTTTTTCGCTCGACCTCTGCAACATACCCCCCTCTTCCTTATACCCCTCCATGTCTCAGCCCCCTCGTCAGGACGCCACAAAGGACAGCAATGACCAGCTCGAATTCGAGGAGCTCGCTCTCTTGCCAGACGCACCTCCGGTCCCTTCTCTATGCGGCCTCCCTCTGAAATACATATCGTGAGTCGTCCTTTTACTCTGCAGATCCGCAGTTGGACCCGACCAACGGTTCACTGTAACCCCAGTCTCGTCACGCTCGCCGTACAAAACTCCCTCTTAACGATAATAATGCACTATTCTCGCGTCTCTATCCCTCCTTCCCAGTCATATTCCGCACCAGCCGCCGTTCTCCTCAACGAACTCTTGAAAGGCTCGATATCGCTCGCGATTGCCTTCATTCAAATAGACCCCTATACATCCGACACACCCCAGCTGGGTCCCACCTGTGGCCGCTTCTGGAATCCCTCCAAGATATTACTCCGTATGCGTAGGCTGGGCAGGGAGGTTTTCAGCCCAGATTGCTGGAAATTGTCCATACCCGCCATCCTTTATGGTGTGTAGATTCTCGCTTGCCATCAACGCCCCTTTTCATTCTCTCCTGCCTACCTCAAGTCATCCAGAACAACTTGCAATATGTTGCAGCCACAAATCTGGAAGCCGCTACCTTCCAAGTCAGCTATCAAATGAAAATTCTTACAACAGCAGCCTTCTCTGTCCTACTTCTCCGAAAGCAGCTGAGTGCTAGCCAGTGGGTAGCCCTCTTCTTCCTCGCCATCGGAGTAGGCATCGTACAGATCCAGACCGGGGCGAGTGATTCAACCAAGACGCCCTCTCTCCTGTTCCAGGGTGCTTCAATGAACGCTCTCAAAGGCTTCATTGCAGTCGTGGCTGCGTGCTTTACATCAGGTCTCGCAGGAGTCTATTTCGAAATGGTGTTGAAGAACTCTCAATCAGACCTCTGGATACGCAACGTTCAGCTATCTGCCTTCTCATTACTCCCCGCACTCGTACCTATCCTCATGACCGAGCATTCCCAATCAGGCCTTATCCAATCGCTCTTCCAAAACTTTGGTGCCTGGGCCTGGGCCACCGTGGCTATTCAGGTTCTTGGTGGTCTGTTGACTGCCATGGTCATCAAATATTCGGACAACATTCTCAAAGGTTTTGCGACGAGTCTCAGCATTGTAATATCGTTTTTGGCGTCCGTGGCGCTTTTCGACTTCCAAATCACGTTCACGTTCATTCTCGGATCTGTCGTCGTCCTCATCGCTACCTGGTTGTATAACCAGCCCAGCCGCAGCCCAAGTTCAGTTCGACTGGGTTATTCGATTGTAAAAACTTGATGGCTTCTGGAAGCATGGAACCTTCGATCAGGGTGGCAGGCCGGGTTTTGGGGGGCGACTCCTTACTTGTGGTCATACGTGACATCGTGGAGATGAACGGTCAACTGAACGCTTACGGCACACCTGTCCGTGTACGCCTTTTGGACGTTTTTTAATCCCTCTTAGATTTGGACTCGATCGTTTGGACTTAGAGTTTCCGACATTCTCTGAGGGAGCTTTCGTATATGATATAGGCCACCCTCGTATTCCTTGTTCCTCCTCGTGCAGCCCGAGCCGCCTTTGATAGCAGTGCCTCCCCTAGTCAGTTACGATATAATGATGTGATATATACACTACACTATTTCGCAAACCTCACATTCCCGTCAGTAATTGAGGATGCGAAACATCTAACGTGCACACATGCAACTTGGGCTAGCAATGATGGTAACAATTCTACAAACGAGGGAATGTACATGTACAAGTTGTTCCTAGGTGATAAATGTAAGAATGGCCTTAGTTGCGCGATTCGAGACCTCTCTTGATAGCTGGGATTGTCATAAGTGAAAGAAGGTTCAGTGAGGCGAGGGCAGACACGTACCATCACAGGTATCCTTTGCATCACCGAACAGCATCTTCGTGCCCGGCATGTAAAACATAGGGTTCGGAACGTCCGCTAGAGAAAATCGATCGTGTCAACGTACACACAGCACGAGTGCAGAGAAGGCATACCATAACCACTTGACATGCCTCTCTTCATCACGATGACTTGCTTGCTCTTCCATGCATGAAGAACAGGCATGCCCGCTATCGGTGAACCAGGCTCCAAGGAAATGGGATTTACGGTATCGTTTGCCCCTATAACGAGTGTGACGTCCGTGTCGCCGAAGTCGTCGTTAATCTCATCCATCTCCAAGACGACTAAATGTAAATTAGTGGTCAAAGGATACAAATTCACATCATCAGAGAAGCTTTGTCGGAGTAAGGATGAATCTCACTGTCGTATGGTACCGATGCCTCTGCCAGAAGCACATTGCATTGACCAGGCATGCGGCCCGCCACCGGATGAATGGCGAAACGCACATTGATACCTTTTGCACGCAGCATTGAGCAGATTTCCGAGATGGCATATTGAGCCTTGGCCACAGCCATGCCGTATCCAACAACCTTAGGAGAGCAAGTGAGGTTGAGATGAGCAATGGAGAGAACGACTTACCAGAATGACGCTGTCGGCGTTAGTAAGGGCTTCTACTGTATCATCCACAGTGGTTTTAGTTATTGTGCCTTCGATCTTGGTAGCTTCCGATGGTGCAATTGTACCAATACCACCAAATAGAACATTGGTCAAAGACCTGTTCATGGCCACGCACTATAATTGATGAGTATGACAAGAATATTGGGAGGCCACTTGATTTGCGAACCATAATATATGAAAGAATGGAACCGCTGACACCGATCAATGAACCGACGGTCGTAAGGAGCGGGTTGTCCAACATGAAACCTTCCGCAACAAGTGCGAAACCAGAATAAGCATTCAGGACGGTAATGACGACAGCTAAGGGAATGTCCAGCAATGAGTTTAATTCAAGAATGCTGCTATGACTCACGCATATCCGCCCCTCCAATAGCCGCTGTCGTGGTGAAACCTTTGATAAAGCTGAGAACTGTGCTTGCACCGAGGTAACCAGCGGCAACGAGAGGTACTGTTGGCGCCGCGGTGACAAAGGCAGCCATAGTCAATGCATTGGCGCCCAGTAGTCCGATATTAATGAAGTGCCTTCCCGGCATCATTAATGGTCTCGAGCTCATCTTCCCAGCCAATTTAAAGAAAGCTACAATGGAACCAGTGAAGGTGATACCACCAATCACGACTCCAAGGTAAGCTGTCACTTGATGGAGTACGGAAATGTGCGATGGATCGGCGAGTACACTGCCGACTGAGGTGAGCACTGCTGCAAGACCAACGACGGAGTGCAAAGCTGCGACCATTTGCGGAAGTTCGGTGGCTGTGATGCGCCGACCAATGATGGCACCAATTGTAGCACCGACAGTGGCAACTCCAGCAAATTGTGCTAGGAGTTCTGGAGGGAACCCAACAGCCAGCAACGACGCGAGGATTCCTGAGCCTACACCGAGGATACCAAGAGCATTGCCTTGGCGTGCCGTGGTTTGCGAAGCCAGTGCAGACAGAGAGCCTGTGAAAGGTCGCTTAATTGAGAAGAGAACCGGACCGTGCCGCTTACCGATGCAAAGCAGACTGCTCGTCAGGTAGCCCGCCTGGACAAGACCAGCCATCCCAGTGCTTGCAGCAGCCAGGAACCCTCCTGTGAACACAACCGCGGGAACTCCGTACAACCACGAATATTCAGGCGGATCACTTGGTCCTGGAATATATTAAGCCACAGCTCGAATGTCATGGTCATATACTTACTTTTGAACATGTCAAGCATACGCTTGGTGATGACGAAACCTCCAGCGACATTCACGCTAGCAAGAAGAACTGATAGAGCACCAAGTACTTGAGGAATGGTCTCTGGCAAGTAACCACCACCCATCACAAACAAACCTCCGATCCCAACCATTCCTGTAAGCTTCATTAGTATCGAAGGGCTTAATTCATGTATAACCGAACTAACCAGAGATTGCGTTTGTGACTGACATTAATGGTGAGTGTAGAGCTGGGGCCACACCCCAAACAACACGGTATCCAACCAGACCCGCCAACCCAAATGTGAAAAAGTTGCTCATAAAGGCAGCCCCGGTAAGCTTCCCAAGAGCAATTGCTGATCCCATTCCCGCAGTAACAGTTGTAACTTCACGGGTGGCCTTCTGCCATGGAGTGATGGCTTTAGTTTGTACCTCCTCCACCTTGGGAGTCGGAGGGGGTGCTGGGGGAGGTGCTGGACGAGGAACCGGTGGTAGTTGTTCACCTTTATGAACCACAATTGAACCTCTGACCACTTCATCGCTCAGGTCAATGGCGTAGTTGTTCCCTTCGCCAACAGACAAAAGGAACTTGGTGATGTTATTTGAGTACAAAGTCGATGACTGCGTTGGCAGCCGCGAAGGAAGGTCAGTGTAACCTGAACAAGTAGATGGGTATATAATCGATTTCCATAGAGGGTCGCGTACCGATAATAGTGACCCCATCCTTGACAACCAATTCCCCGGGTACCGTAGCCTGACAGTTACCTCCTGCTTCGGCTGCCAACTTGATCAGGAACATGAGGTTTGGATTAAGTCTCGCAGACACGAAAAAACATACGTCAACAATAACTGAACCCTGCTTCATTGCTGCAACCATCTGCAGACGAACCTGAGTTCAGATAGCTCCACTATTGACCATTCACTGACCTCGTTCGTGATCAGTTTAGGAGCAGGTTTGCCAGGAATAAGCGCAGTTGTTACGATGATGTCGACCTCCCTGCATTGCTCCATGAAAAGCGCCATCTGTGCTTCAGTAAATGCTTTGGACATTTCCTTGGCGTAACCTCCTGCTGCACCACCTTCTTCCTGGATACTGACTTCGAGAAACTCAGCCCCAAGAGATTGAACTTGTTCACGCGCAGCTGAGCGAGGGTCAGAAGCTCGGACAATGGCACCAAGTCGACGCGCCTATCATGAGTTAGTTTGTTTTTCCCTAATATGTACGTTCAGTCAGAAAGACAAACCGTTGCAATGGCACTGAGTCCAGCAACACCAGCACCAATGATGAGAACCTTGCCAGGGGGAACCTTATAGACGCGTAAGACGCGTGAAAGTGGATCAAAAAACGCGCGCCGACCTTTCTGTAGCGGGAAAATTAGAAAGACCTATTACTTGAGTACAGCCATGCACTTACCCAGCTGCCGTGACCTGACCGGTAAGATATCGACCAAAGTGGTTGGAAGCCTCTAAAACAGCTTTGTAGCCGCCAATATTGGCCATAGAACTGATCCGAGTTGGTATGAAGTCTGGATGAGACCATTATGCTCACCTCAAGGCATCGAATGTTTGAGCGCGCGAAATGCGTGGAATCATATCCATGGCAAATGCGTTGACGTTACGTGAGGCCAGCTTCTCAACAAGCGACTTGTTCTGCGCAGGGTATAGGAAAGAAATAACAGTACTGCCTTCTTTCAAGGCGGGGACCTCCTCATCTTGTGAAGGAGGCCGCACTTTCAGTAAAATGTCCGTCTTCTTGTAGAGTTCTTCTTGGGAGACCAAGGTAGCTCCAGCCTTGGCGTAGTCTCCATCTAAAAATTGTGCTGCAGCACCAGCGTTTCTTTCGACCAGAACACTACTGAAGCCTTTCTTCTTCAGCAAAGCAACATTCTGAGGTGTGAGAGATACACGACGTTCGTCTGGATACGTCTCTCTTGGTGCACCGACGACGAGAGAAGAATAAGGAGTGCCTGTGAGAACGAGGGGTTACATATCAGCTCGTGTTAGGTGATACAGGTCACGACATGTACCAGAATCCTTCTTTGTCTCTGAGGTCGATGATGTTAATTGATTTCTACGGTATACGGACCAGTGGAATGACCGAATGCCTGTAGATATGGTCGCTGTACGTGAATAACTCGTCAAGGGGTTGGCGTGCCGACCAATCTAACCTGAAACAAGCGGTTTGAATGTTATGCTGCCCGATGACCGGCAGCTCATGGTCGTCACAGACGGCCTGCAGGCCAACATGGACATGGTCGTGGTGCAAGAAACGATTATTCTCAGGACTAACCCAAGAAAACTGCCTGAGGCTGGCAGGTACGCCTACGGTTGAGTTGCAGGCGCCCGGTTACATAAATCTGGATGTTTGGCATGATTATTTTACCTCAGCTTCCTCACCCAGGCGGGTGATCTAGCCGATATCTAGCTCGTCATTTTCCCCCGTTCCAACCATTAGTATATTGGCGAAAGCCGTAGATTAAAGCTACACCCGGGACACTCCGTGGGACTCGTGTGAATTGGGTAGACCACGTCGTGACCCAGGACACATGCTTCTTCCACTATCGTCGCAGTTCGGCCTCCGAATCTCACAGTCATACGTCGGGGTGAAATATGCGGCCTTCCTGACAGAGCGTTTCTGCAAACGTTGTGGACAGCCGCATCAGTGTATCGGAATAACTCGTGAACACGCGACTTCATACGGACATTCGCTTTTGGCTAGGAAATCTATTATAGTTTGTAAGTAGCCATCACAAGTCTAGCAAATGTCTTCGCACTCAGTGTGACATACATACATAACGAATGCTAGATCAGAAGTATAACTACATATTTCTTGACAACCTCAGCATACAAACGAGTGGATCGCTTTCTAACGAGTCGCCTTGGCGAGCGAGAGCTCCACGTCCACGAGGGCACGAGTGTGTGCGTGCTCCCACAGTGCCTCACCTGCTGCAGACTCGATGGGAGGAAGTGGCCGCCGAGGATTACCTCCATATCCATAAAGCTTCTCGAGCAAAAATTTGGTGCCAGCTATAGAAGACTTGGCGATTGTAGCATCAGCTCGTGCAACAATCCCTTGCAATCTTCGGGCCTCGTTAAGAAGCGTTGGTTCGGCCTTGGATGCCTCAATGAGCTGAAATAGCTTTACCAGCGTATGCTGTTACAGCAGCTATGTCACCGACACGAGTTCCGTAAAGCGTTTGCTTACTTACGGGTGCGACGTTCGCAAGACCTATGATGGCACCATGGCCGTTGGCATATGCACCCGCGAGGAGGAAGTCGGCGAATCCGCCGAGGACAAGGAATGGCGCATCCTTGTTCTTCCGTGGGTGGTTAAACGAAAAGGTCGGGTCGGAAACAACGGCAGCGATGCGTGTCAGCTTCCCTACATCGCCACACCTATAAATGTGAATTAGCAATGGCACACGCACACATTGGGCTTCAGGAACACACGTAAGTTTAACACCGGCTAAATTGGGACAATCTACGGCGAGCTCAGTGATAAGATCAGAATCCAGGTTGATCCCCCCGGCAGCTCCAGGATCTAGGACAAAATAACGACGTCAGCCATATATCATATACATGAGCATCATTATCCTCACAATTATAGATTATGACGGGTATCGGACTCTTTTGACTAATCTCTGTCCAAAAAGCCTTGAGCGCTTTCTTGTTGCCAGTGAGTGCCCCAGCAAAGTATCCACTACAGATGGCAATAGCGCAGTCTGCGCCAGCATCAGCTGCTTCGTTTGCCAACTCAATGCACTCCCGCGTGCTACCAGCACCAATTCCAGAGATAATCGGCACCCTGTCTAATCCTGCGTTGTCCAGAACCTTCCTTGCTGTCTTGATTAGCGTCGACCGCTCGGTATGCGATAAGTGAATAGCTTCGCTCATGGAACCCGCCAACAGTGGCCGCACGCCGGCTAAAGCTGTTCGAAGAATATGCTTCTCAAACGTGTCAAGATCTGTTCTTCCCTCAGGCTTTTTTAGCGCATTCCACAGCGTCTAATCATAACCACTGACCAAGATCCTCGGATTCGAGTTGAAAAAACGTTGGAATAGGAGCGTAGATGCCAGGATTCAATGGGCGGGTTAGAGTGGTATGATTGCCATTGGAACCGTTGGTTGCCATGCTGAAACTAGGGCAAAGGGAGGGACAGTTCACAAATAGAGTCGCATGCAATGCTCAGCAGATTATAAGGAGTTTTCGGCTCGCTGACCTTTTGATTCCGGAGGCCGGTCCGAGGCCGGTCCGTGGCAACCCGCAGCCGACGCCGAAAGCCTTGGGCGGATACATTTACATTTGCACGACCCCCTCCTGAGATCAAGTTGTTACCCATGCTGTTCCGTCGGAAATTAGAAATATTTAAGCTGTAATTTTAATGGAGATGGCACTGAGTGGTTGACATCGAGGCTCAAAAATGTATAGTATGATACACGTTCTTGTTGAACGTACCTGACGGTCGACGTCCGTGCAGAGGCGGGATTTTCGCGGCCCGCACCAACCACCGGAGCCCGGACGACCGTTCCAGGTTTCTGAGAAGCAGGACATGGCCCCATATAGTTGAGGTACGTACATACACGGGCATCCTATTGTTTCTGCGTGTCGACTATTTCCAATCGATCAATAACCTCTCTCTCCCATACCCTCCAACCGTCTTCACCTCGTTCGCCCTCATCTTCTAAAGCTTTCTCAAAAACGTCCCACGGCACACATGATTTATCTTCTCCATCTCCGGGATCTAGGGTAAACCTTCCTTGCCGAGACCGAGTCAAAGTGACCACATGCGCGGCAGAACGAAGCGCGCGACCAAGATCGTGAACGATTGAGCGGACATACGTGCCTCCGGAGACTTTCATGCTCAGGATGAATGCCGTCGGGACCTGCTCGGCGTGCTCGTCAAATTTGTCTTGTATGGCGGGATCATTCTCCACAGATTCTGGGGCTGTCTTCATGGCAGCCTTCTGATCTGGGGTGAACTCCTTCTGTGGCCATCGGAAGTCGTGATGACTCCCCTTCCAGTCGACAAGTTCCAGTGAGTGAACAGTGACCTTCCTCTGTTCGATGGGACGAGGCAATGGCATGCCTTGGCGGGCATACTCGTACAATGGCTTACCGTCCATCTTGAGTGCGGAGAATCTAACGAAGATTGAGTAATGAGAATGAGCGATTGAGAGTAGGGACAGACATGGGCGGTGTTTGGTATATCTCGCCTCGGAATTTGTCGAGCATCGCCTCCACCGCTTCCTTGGTGACATGGCGCCAAGGAGCGTCGCGCACACGGGACCCATGACAATCATAACTATCTGTTTCGCAGCCCAGCAAGGCAGTGGCCCTATACTCCTATATATCCTGGCTGAAAACTTGAAATAGAATGGATAATCCAAGAGAGTGAGATACCTTGACGCAATCTAGAAAGTCGGAAAGCCGTTTGGTGCCTTTTCCGACACCTACGACTATGGCCACCGAGAGGTCACTGACATGTTGATGTGAAAGATGACATGGATTGTACCTAGTACCCCGTCAGCAAGTGGATCCAGCGTTCCACCTTGGCCGATCTTGACAGCATCTTTTCTCCTCTTCCTACTGTCCTTTCCGGTTCGATTTTCCAGCTTGCGGGCGTCCACAAATAGGCGCGAGTTACCGACGAGTTGTTTTATGTCTTCAAGAACAGACATTGAGGTTGGGCCCGGGGGCTTAGAGACTGCAAAAAGCCCAGACAAAGGCAAGGGGGGGATGGCTACTTTGGGCATGCTCGTAAGAGGTCGAAGGTGCTTCGGAAGTTCAGAAGTACGGTGAAAGCATGGGAAGTCGAGAACCTGTCAGGTAGTAGCCTTACTTGTAGCCTGGAAACTTGAACCACAACCGCTGACGTAACAGACACTGATTACCTTCAGCTTGGTTGAAGCAATCGCCGAGGCCCGAGCGAGGCGGTTTAGTATGTGTTACGCCTTCAAGTTGACCTTTAAATTGGTACTAGTGGGATAATGCCAGCAGGTCCAAGGAATAGTACTTTTTCATGATCAACCTATAGGTTTTCCAGTCGCTGATAGCACTCAATTCAGTTTAGTAGAATTTCCAGCCATGTGGCATCATATCACTGAACTTGCAGTTGAAACTGCAAGCCTCAATGGATAGTCACATCACAGGTGCCAGCCTGTCGTCGGTGAAGATATGAGACTCCGCGGCAGCTCAAGGTTGCTGATCAGGTGCAACTCGATCTTTGAATACTGCCGCAATCCTCCCCAATTCCAGTTGTTTCCCAGGTGTCTCGCATATATGCCGCACCCTGCCGTACCGCACGTGTCATCATGGTGGTCATATAGCGGTTCGTGCCACTACCTGGAATCGTATACTCTCGCGACCCCCGTTCACGACATGCTGGACAAACCAGAGAGATTTCACGACTCTCCAGACAAGGTCAAGGAACTCGTCGGATTCAAGAAGGACGAGTTTTCAGAAACGGAACGTGCTGCCCTCGAGGGGTCTGTCTGGACGAAACTCGATAGATGGGTTCTTCCAATATGCACAATTTTTTACCTACTTTCTTTCTTGGTATGTTTCGCGTTCGCGTTTACTTTTACTACTCAAATCGTAGAGGACCTGCAGGACAGGAGCAACATCTCAAACGCCCGCGTAGCTGGAATGCAAACGTCCTTGAAGATGTCTAACTACGAGGTACGTTGGGATGCACTGTTTAATTCGACTTTGTTCCGGCTCATGATCGTGCACTTAGTATTCCGTAGCTTTGACTGTCACATATGTGTAAGTCCCTGAAATTTGGTCACACTTGCCACAACTCTGAGATGCGCGCAGTCCCTATATCGCTGCGGAGTTCCCCTCAAACTTGTTCTTGAAGGTAAACCAAAACAGCGTTGAAAATGCGACTTGTTATATGCCTTCGCTTCCCAGCGTGTTGGACCATTGTTGGACCAAATATTATGCTTCCCGCCATGGTCACTATATGGGGTCTTGTTTCCACCTTACAAGGTGAGAGTGTCGCTATCAACCTCAAATCGAACATTTACTCACAGCATCGATAGGTGTGGTCCATAACTATTCTGGCTTGCTTGTCGATTTTTCTTGGGGTTGATGGAAGGTTCGGTCGATGCCCTTCCATGGTTCTTTTTATTCATCATCAGTCCAGGTGGCCTTTTTCCTGGCCTTGTTCTCTATCTCTCTTTCTTTTACCCTCGTAAGGGGCTGCAAATAAGGTAAGTATTAGGTCGCTCTTTGCGCACCACTTGACCACCCCTCTCGACAGAGTGGCTACCTTCTTTGCGTCAGCTTCATTATCAGGCGCCTTTTCCGGTTTGCTCGCTGCCGCCATCGACGAAATCAAAGAAAAGGCCGGTAAGGCCGGCTAGGCCTGGATATTCATCCTTGTATGCGTGCACATGCTGATCCTCGAGGTTTTGCTCACTCCTTAGGGCAGGAAGGAATCTTTACCTTCCTTTTTGGAATCATTTCCTTTTTCTGCTTCCTCGTTTGCCTGAAAGGATGAGCTTCTTTTCAGAAGAAGAGCGGGCATATGTTGTGTCTAGACTCAAAGAAGATGGTGCTGTATCGCAGGACGACGAAAAAGACGGCTTCAGCTGGACAGAAGTTGTTGAATCAGCAAAATCACCGCACGTCTGGTTACTTGCCATTGTCCTGTTTTTCAGTGGTACGTCGGAACAATTCCAGTTAACTTGGGCTCACTCTCCACACCTCTTAGGCACCACCCTGTTCGGTTTGGCTTAGTGAGTTTCGTTCATCAATACCTTTGACTTTAATTGTTATACATTAAATTTGGATGAAAGTTTCGAACCAACGATCGTAGCTGGTCTTGGTTACGCGGGCAACCGAGCTCAGCTCATGAGGGTTCCTCCGTTCGCTATCGCTTTTGTCTGTGAGTAACTCGGGACAATTATATTTGCGGCGCTCATCTTTCTCACTGCAATCAGGCTCCATGATCTCTGCCCTTGTATCAGACCGTTACCACTGTCGTGGGCGGACGACGATATCCTTTTCTATCCTGGAGGTTATTGGTTTTACCATGTTTTTACGGTACGCTTTCCCCGAACTAGCAAGGTCATGTTCCTGACACACTTGCAGCAAGTGAATCATCACACATCCGCTATGGATCCCTTTTCTTCTCGATCACAGGAGCCTACTGCACTGCGCCTGCACTGGCAACGTGGATGGCCAATAACAGTGCACCACACATCAGGCGAGCGACGTCTGTCGCTATTGCTTTCATCATGACCAATTCGGGCGGTATTCTTGCTACTTGGCTTCTTGGCTCCTTGTCCCCGGCTCCGAACTACACTAAGGCGACGATCACGTTTATCATAGTATCCATTCTCACTACACTTCTCTCAGCAGTCAACCTGGCATACCTTTCCCGAGAAAACCGTTTGAAAGCTGAGAACAGACAGAAGATGACGAGGGCGGAGGAACCTGCAGGTCTAGGGGATCGCAGCGTATGGTTCGTCTACAACCTTTAGATTATGTATTTGGAGGAGGACCCTATACGCATTCAAAAATCTAGTCTTGATGAAGATGTGAAAATGAGTGAAGGGGTTGTATGAGTTTGTGACGGGTGAAATAATCGGGCCTTCTCGGGAGAAGGATGGGTGAGATTTTATGTAAAACTTCGTTCACAGCACGGGCACACATACCGCCGATGGCAACGTGTTTTTGCTCTGCAAGGACTCGCAGATTTGAACAAGTAAATGTAACAGATCGCAACACTAAATGTCCTATGCGTTTCCATTGATCCACGCTCCCCCACAAACACAGCGGCCTGCCCACATTTTCTCCCAGGTCCTCCACCTCAGCGAGACATGTCCTGCCACGCTCACCTCACCGCCTATCTCTGACCTATACCCGCACCGGAGGCATAACAAGCCCGGATTACGCCGTATAAAAACACCCTTTGTAACCACGTCCCTGTCCTGCTCTTTCCCGGGCTGCTCAAAAGTTGACAAGCTTGTGAATCCATCAACGAGATCCGCAGCCTTGATAAACAAACGTGGTTTGTCGATGGCCGTAGAAGTATATAGTGCGTGTACCACTTTTCGTAGGAATGGGTATTGGGCGGGGACCGGATGACATTTCGATAGCGACAACCTCGCCTCATCCCCTGTTGCGAAAGTTTGGGAACGTACAACATAATCAATGTAGAATTATTCAGTCAACGATCGTGCTTGATGGCAGTGGGGACATGATATATCAACTCACCAGGAACGCTTCTCACGTCAGACATTACGCTTTTTAATATCTCTTCTATTCCCTTGAGATCGAGCCCAGAGCAACCGATAGCATCCATGAGGATATCCCGAGCAATCTGAGAGTTTTCTCCTTTGGGTGTGAGTACACTAAGTGACTGATAGAACCTATTGACATGCATTATCACCCCGATCAGATTCGTTACCATAAACGGATGGGTGAGGTGGAGCAAGATAGGTGAATCAAGAGGCGAAAACGGAGGAGGCCGCTTGCTTTCTGGAGTGGGTGAGCCGCTCCGTTACGAGTGCAGGATGCAGAGGAACATACCATCCAGGGGGAAGACGTCTGTGTCATCAACGGGCTCGAGTTTCGGTTGAAACTCGTTCGCGTTTGGAGTTGGGTCGGTCAAATCGGCGCCAGAGAGGCATTCCTTTATGAGCTTTTCTAGAAACCTGACTGCCCATCCTGACAGACTAACGAGCTGCCAGATGGCCTCTAGATAGAGATGGTTGGCGCAATCGTCTCTATCACGAGAAAAAAAATATTGTTTACCCAGATCGTATCCTTCAGGTTCCTTACAGTCTTCGAATGCAGCAAGGCAGGCTGTTATGGAACACATGTCGTGGGCGTTCCTCCAAAGCGACGACAGCAAATCCTTCTCGTCATCATCCGCGAGAAATCGTGCTCTTGTTCTGAGAAGTGTCATGACAAATGGTCAAGGAAATAGAGCGTCAACTGACCTATAAAGCTCGACGGTCGCTCCCAGAACATCCGCAATACTAAAGGCGCCCACCACGCCAGCACGTACATTCATCTCGAACGCTAACCACGTCCCCCTTAAGGCATCCACAACGATATCCAACGGCACCGCAGGTGCAGCAAGGACATGAGCAATATCCGCTATCGATCTGCGCGACTGGAGAGCGGTAACAAGTACCACGGAAAGAGGTAAGATGCTTCTCGAAACAGAATCTAAGTGTCATGAGGTTGAGAATGTCACGAAAAGGCGGAATGTATGTACCCTCTGATACTGATATTTTCGTGAGTTGCTTGGGTAGAGTATGGATTGACATTCTAAACATAGCTGTTGTGCAGAGAAGTACTTGATTTCTTGAGACCGCCATATTCACTGGCCCTGGAACACACGAAATCAAATGTATGGAGTACTTGCTGATATGGATGGACTCACAATCCATCCCTGCCCTACTTGTTGGTGCCATGATCGGCAATTCTTCCCATTCAGTGTCATCAGTAAGTTCAGGTCTGCAAAAACGATACCAACACATCAATGATTCAATATTTTGATGCTTCCGACGGAAACGCACAGTCGCAGAACAACAATGTTACCAACCACCACTTCCCTCGCCTTCCGGCTCTGTCTGGAAATAGGACCACCTGCATCCGCCAATAAGGCCATCAGCCCCCTCTTCCGAGGATGAATGGAGACCCATGTTGGACACGAAAGCGCCAAAACACGCGGGAAAAATGAGCGCTCGCCAACCTGGTGAATAGTCTGGTTAAGTGTGTTAGTGTGCACCAACACGATGCCATAACGGGTATTACCCAAGCTGTCTTAACCGATGTGGGTGACGACGACGTACGGGCCAGAGTATATGCTACAACGACTGATTTTGGGGTTGTGCTATCTACGCGGCAGAAAGGATATTGACAGTTGATGTTAGCGGACCTTCAAAGCATACATGGAAATGGGATGTCCTACATTCTTCGAAATCCAAGAAAGATGCCACCAGGAATGTTGAGGGGGGTTCCGGCGGGCGTATAGGTTGTTTATCTCTCTTAGGTGAGGTTCTCGGTGAAGCTGATGGATCAAGCTTCGGAGGGGGAGAACAAACAAACGTGAGGCCGCTCATGTGGGGAAAGGGACAATGAAGAGGTGGAAGTGGTTGACTGATCAAACCTAGCATTCCCAAATCCATGCATGAGTAGTTCACAAGCAACAGTAATCGAGATCATACTCGTAAACATTCCATCGAAACGGAGCTTAACTTCACACAGCTCAATTGTCTGTTCTTCCGCAAGTGCGCCCCATTCTAATGATGGAACATGTTCCTCTGGAGATGTTCCCCGCGATTGCGGAATATCCAATGAGATACCAAGGTCGAGATCATTATATGCCGCCGGTTTCAAGCTGTCAGGGGTAGGATACCTCCTAGACCTCATAGCAACCAGAATGGAGGACTCTGATACAACAACAGGGTGAGACGCCATAACAAGAAGAAAAATAGAAGAAAAAAAGCTTTTACCTCCGTAAATAAATCCGACGGCGGCATGAATGCATAGCCTCGAGGTCTTAGGGCCAGCCGGGGTGTCGTGCATCGCACCGAGTGGCTGGCCCTCAGCAGTAAAATAAGGTTGAGTCAAAGAGCAGAGCAACATCTTCAGAGGCGGGACATAAGTGCGGAGGTAGCAAACATGAAGCTGGTGTGCCTGCGTCACAAGCAGGAGAGTCGGGTTGGACACTGGTGTAAGGGGACCCCGAGATGGAAGACGAGACGATGAACCATCTGTAGAGGTTGTCCACTATTCCAGATGAACGGCAGCGCTCTTCTGGACTGAAAGCAAGAGACGACGCACCTCACGTTCAATGCCCGCCCAAGCACATGTTATGACGCCAGCGCCACGACTGAATGACCAGTACTCTTTGACCATCCAAACATCTACACAAGACCCACGATTCCAAAGGCAAGCAATGCCATCACTTTCATGGCTAGGAAAAAATGCGAACAACCAAAGGTCATTCGGGGAGACACTGATGACAGTCGGTGGTCCATAGGAAGCGGATGAGCGGAGAATTGGATCTGGAGACACCACCAAGAATTGCTTTGAAGATGGGAAGAGACGACCGATAATGACGGGCTGGGTCGGATGCGCGGTGAATATTGTGGATGAGCTAGACCAGGCAACGGGCCTGCCATGCCAGTCAGTTTGCAAGGATGCATACCCACGAAAACATTGGCATACCTGCGAACGTCCTCCACGAGAGGATGCAAGTCCCACCAATTTATTCGCCATCTTCCGTCGTCATTGGTCTTTCCTTTGGTAGGAGAACTCTTCCCTTCAGAAGTTGACATCCGCCGCGTCAACACCATCAACGCTCGCCTATTGAGCGCGGAGTCGAAGACAATTATTGGGCACGTGATCATGGTTCCTTCATCTACTCGTTCAGTTTATCTCTTGTCACTGCCAACGACATGTCCAAGTTTCTCCAAACGTCTGTCCTTGTACGTGATCTGCGCACAGAACTTATCGTTCAACCATTTGCGGATCGGATCCTTGTGCTCGTCACCCAAATGGGCAAAGTAGGCAATCTGGTACACTTGTCTTTTTCTTCTCAAAGATCCACTGCTAATTGGTGTTCAGATCCAAGCCTCCATTCCATTGACAACAGATCTACATGCCCATACTTCATTCAATGTTTCTGATCTACAAGAACCCCTCCCTTCCCCCTCTCCAGCCATACAACTCACAACAATCTTTGGTAGTGTGCCATCAGTGCACATGCAAACACTTTACTCGCTTTATGCGGCACAGATTGCAACTCTAATCTGGCTAACTATTGGAGGTGAACCTCGTAGTGTTATTGTAGGAATTGCACTTGAGAGGCCAAAGGGGCGCGAAGAAGTGGAACTTGGCAAGGAGGAACAGCAAACCTTTCATGGGGTGATGGAAGCTCTGCGGACAATGTTGATGTAATAATCAGGAATAACTTGATATGCAATATAATATTTATTTATTTATTACTCAAAACGTGTCTTTACAGGAGGCATGTCCTACAAAAGGCACTCTCGTATGTTGTCAAATGTAGGGTTAGGGTTAGCACTACCTGAGATCAAAAAAAATGGCCTACCCAGCCAGAGTGGCCATGGTAGGACAGGAAAATATTGAGACAGTGCATGAGCCGAAGCCCATACAAGCCACAGTTACCCTCTGTATGGACAAGGTCGCCGTGCTATGGAAGGCCCCAACGGCCCGCACACCCAGGTAGTTGAAGGGGCATACGCCATCAAGGTAAGTATGAAGATTGACCTTGTCTGCCCATTGCTTATATATCTCTAGAAACCGCGCACGGACCACCATCGATTCCTGAATTAGGTACGCATGAGAAGCACTCCAACGGCTAGTCAAACTTGAGCCTGAGAAGTTGACCGGAAGGCAACCGGAAGGATTCTAAGATTGAAATATTGACGTCTCAAAGCATTAATTGTATCGTTGCTCTGCCATGTTCAAGTACCTCGAATGTCACTCATAACACCAGAGAGCACAGAAATGTATCAGTGCGCGGTCCGACCACGTATGTAGTTCATTAAACATCGCATACAGTTGCGTATCCTTCACTGCGCCGTTGCTTGATCCTTTTTGCTCCACGGGATTCAAACGACTCGGACTGACCTTCTCTCTGCGTGGTCATTTTTCACCTTCTCTTTCCCGTTGTAGCTTGACCCACTTCCACTGGAGAAGAGCGCCCAGTCGTTGATCGGGAGGAAGCACAGTGCGAGGATTTGTCTCTGAGAGGTAATAAGCCAAGCACCCTGTGAACACACCCAGTAGAGGGTCAATTCCACTGTTTCAGAATCAGTGAGTTAAGGCAAAATCGCATTGACAAGATGGCCAACCGTGAAAGTAACACTTGATGCGACATTTCGTGTCTTGCGAGCTGCCAGCGTGAGCGCGTATTATTCAACAGCGCAACCCAGAAAAACTTCTCGTCCGTCAATCACCGCCGAAAAATGCCGTGTAACGGAACGTCGGCTAGTCGAGGACTTTGCTGTTAAAAATTCGTGTGCACCGCGTGTGGCTCCGCAAGTAGTACAACACCTCCATCCCCAGCTCAAGTCTTGCGTTCAGCCCAACACATCTTCCAAGCAAAATGTCTGCCGCGGTGACCCTTGAGCGCCAGATTCGTCCAATCTATGGTTGGTCCCAAGCTTGACTTCTCTTCGGTAAAGTGCAATGCTAATCAGCCAACTTTTTTCGACCACAGAGGCCCTCGACACCGGCTCGAACAAATCGGCAATCGTTTCTTGCAATAAGCTGCTCAAGAAGTATCCCAACAACCTCCTAGCCAAGGCATGTTTTAGTACTGCATCAGGACAACTTTCAGCTCACATGTTATCACCATCAGTCTCTCAAGGCCCTTGCGCTCGTGCGTTCCCAAAAAGTAGAAGAATCACTCGCGTTATGCGATGAGGTACTTGCGGTCAAACCCCTGGACGACGCGACCATTTCTGCAATGATGCACGTCCTAAAGGGTCTCGGAAGGAGTACGTCCTCGACCCCCTTGCCGGTTACAGGGTTCTACATCACTCTTTGAAGTCACCGACATGGTCAACATGTTTGAGGAAGCGTACAAGCAACAACCTCTGAACGAAGAGTACGGCGCTCAGACGTTCTTCGCACATGTACGCACCGCGAATTGGAAGTCTGCACAACAGGTATATCTCTCGAGACTGCCCATCCCGACCTAACATCTGTGGTATACGCCATCATAGGTTTCTACAAGAATGCACAAACAATTTCAAGAGGACCGGTACTTGTATTGGAGTGTGATGGGGGCGATCCTCCAGGTCTGTCTCGTCGGTCCGACCAGTCGCAAGCTCACATCACCCATTCCCAGGCCAGTGGTCCGTCAACAAGCCCAAGCATGAAAACGCTGCTCTATAAGCTTGCTCATAGGCTTGTTACATCATCGCCGTCCCCATCCTACCTAACTGCGGATCGCTTTCACTTGCACATCAGCATCCTGAAGGAGCTGGAGTTGTATGACGAAGCGTACACACTACTAGAAAGTGATATTGGGAAGACGATATGCTCAACTAGTCTCGCCTGCGATCAGACACGTCGGGAGATCTGGCGAAGCAGGGGTCTTTTCGGGGAGGAAGGAGAGCGTGCGCAACAGAAAATTTTGAATGGGTCTGTTTAATTCCATGCTTGTAATGAGTTTTGTGGTTTTCAGAGCTGACCCTTTATTTAGAGACCGTAACTGGTTAGAATTCCTGTCCGTCCTCGACTCGACATTCGCTCCGGTCACATCTCGGCAAGGAGACATCACTGAAGAGCAAAAAAATGAATGTCTGGAAAATGTTTCCAAGACTCGCGCTTTCCTTGCAGGGGTTGCTGAGCAGGATGGCACAAAAAACCGGGCTGCTCCTCTAGCCTTGCTTGAATTAGAACATCGTGCTCATAAATTTGGCTTGTCTGGTTAGTTCTCTGTTATATAGGACTTCGCCAGCCTTGCAGACGCTGAAACTTGTCCCTAGATGACAATGTGGTTGTCGGCTTGATGGAGAACTATTTCACTGAGTTTGGTGACAAAGTGTGTTGCTTCGAGGACTTGATCAGCTTCCTTGATTTGGAGACTGCGTCGCTTGACCGGTGGAAAGCATTCCTCGCACACCACCAGCCGTCCTTCGTAAGCACCGTCCGCAATTCCGCGGTGATGAGTTCTTTTTTCAATTTCCAGCCCCAACTCAGGCGTCCGTGGGTGACCTTCAACGACTGATAAACGTACGGAAGCTCGAGCGCTACATGCTCCTGGATTCGGAAATCACAGTCGAGTCTGAGACCGCTCGCGGATTGAAGTACCTCAAAGAATACCTGGAAGGCCTCGCACTTGGGAGAGACCTCCCGATTACCGAGCTACAGCCCGCCGACGATCTGGTTCTTCTCGCTGCAAGTGCTCTTGTGATGGTCTGGACACTCAACCATTCGGAAGAGGCTCTCTACCAGGCGGCCGCAGTCTTAGAATATGGATCGACTCAGAGTCGTATGTCATATCAGATGCACATAATGCTTGTTCGGATATATCGCATTTTGGGTGCGTATGTTAGGTTCATGGTTGCTGTGTTACTAATGCGTTGAATAAGGTGCACCATCACTTGCCCTAGAGCATTACCACCAGATGAATGTCAAGCAAGTTCAGAATGACACTCTGTCCCATCTTATCCTTACTCGTGCTTTGACGTTTTCGCTTGCTGCCACTGGCGATCTAACATACCCTTCAGAATGCCTAGAGTCTAGTCAGATATACCTGGCAAGCTCTCAGGAGGTTCGTCTCCCCGTCTCGCCGGGATCCTCTTGTCTTAAATCAGCCTAGACCTCGGACTTCGTTGTTCGGTCGTTCACTGCCGAGAAGTACACACAAATTCCGGATTTCATTGATTTCGAGGACAGGCTGGAGAACTCCCTCCAGAGAGACGTCGTTAAATTGGAACATGTCCGCATGCGTCTCACTCACGAGCCATTGAACACGGATATCATAGATATGGAACTCATCGAGCTTAAATTCATGTTTGACCGCGGTACGTCTCTTAAGATTTTTCATAACCGATTCTAACAAAATCGGCAACACAGCTCACCACGATAATCGCGATTTTGTCATCATTCCCAACTCTCAACCCCATTGTAAACCAACTTTTAATGACCAGAGTTTGCTGTTTAGGACATCAACTGGGGTGAGTATCAGAGTGGGTGTATGATGCCTAGGTGTCTGAGGGTAATTTCTTTCAGCAAGGGTGGTTGTGGTGTTTTTTGAAGATCTATATCCGTGCATTCCAGCACGCTAGTGACTTGGATGATATTGTTGAAGAGAAATTGCTCGTAGGTGATCGGCCGAAGAAGAGCTCAGATTCCGAGGTGCAGTTACCCCTGCAAGAGCGACTCGCTCTGAGGAGAGCAGACGAAACCGCAGAGGTAATAGTGCGCCAGTCCATGTCTTCATGTCCTGGTTAATGTTGTCTTTAGTTGACCTCCGACGAAGGCCAACTGCTCGAATGGGCCACTGCCCTTGGTGACTGGCTTGAACCTCATCACAACCATGTTCGCCCCCCACCGGCTGTGGTATTGGCGGAGGCCTCCAGACAGACCGAACTGAAGACCGGGTTCCCGTTGCGTGGCGTTGAACTCCAAGTTCACAATGGCGATGCGAGTGGTCACCCCAAGAAGGATGAGGAGGCACCTCCTATTAAGGAGGCACCAAGCCTACTCGCTGTGTTCTTCGATATCATGCTCTCTCGTTTCAGGCATTTGCTAGAGTCGAAATGCTCACCATCGGAGGTGTTGCACGTCGCCACAATCACGCAGGAGGTAATTAGCTGTCTAGCTGCCATCCTTGTATCTCCGGTTAATGTATTTCCTTTAGGCGTTTATCCTCTTCACAATCGAGACGATGCGCTTTAAATCCCCCGCTGTGGTCAAAATTCACAAACTTGGTAACGTCAGTTGTAACACCAGCAATCTGTTGGTTGTGTGTACTAATGGACGAACATACGGCAGCTTGTGTTACAATTTAAGGATATTCGGTCGAAAGCTAGCTGTGTGTTGAAGGAAATGTCAGCAGCGTTGATCAAACTTGGAGAGGTTGAGGGTTCCTCGGAGCATCGTCGGGCATTCGTGCAAGCCTGCACAGCTCTGACTATTGAACAGGTTCGTCATTCATTTCTTCGAGAGGTATTTTGGTTATTAATAACGACCCCTACGGGACTTCAGATCACCCTTGATTTTGTCCTGAATGTTGCCAAGAATGTGACTGATTCACGGAAGAAGGTGCTTGAAGGGGTTGGAAAAGGAATGGCGAAGCTTAACGCTGCGCACGGGCAACCATAAGACCCTTTGCTTGTATCATTGCATGCATTATTAGCCCCACTCATTCCTGTAGATGCAACACGTACCTAATCTAATAAGTAGCTCCTTTCGGCCTGGCCAAAGTATTGTGGCGCTCTCAGTGTGACATGATATAACGCCGTGACGTTTCGCGTCATAACGCGTCTTGTCGGGGCAAACCAAAGACAAACGATTCAGACCTTCTACCATCACCGTAAACGACAATGAGCCAATGTGGGTAACGCAGAAACCGAAATTAGATTTGGTACTCATTTCAACCATATAGTCAATGACAATAATTACTATGGTGGAACAACAGGTGGTGGCTACATGACGACAGGCTCACCCTACGGCAACGCAGTTGGTAGCCCGGGTGGTTTTGCTCGTGTATGTTGATCTTTTTCGCCTTCATGGCTTATTTTCCATCCACCTCGATGTTCAGAAAAGTGAAACTGCCCATTCACTACGCCCTATGACGATCCACCAACTCATTCAAGCCAGCCAAGCACATACAGATGCTGAGTGGGTCCTCGACGACCAAGAGATTGGACAAGTAAAAAGTCTCCATAAGTGGATGTGCAACTTATTTACCACGTTGTCTAGGTCACTGTTGTCGCGCATATTGCTTCAGTACAAGCACAGGCAACGAACAGTCAATATATGCTCGATGATGGTTCAGGTCAAATCGAAGCTCGTCATTGGATTGATTCTTCTATGGAGGATGAGTCAGAGAAGAGTGGCATGATGTGAGTTCACTTTCTGCTGTCACCTTTACGACCAATTACAATTGTCAACTCTTGTAGCGAGGGAGCATATGTGCGCGTTCTTGGGAGTCTGAAGACGTTCGGGAACAAGAAATACATCAACACCAATCTCATACGGCCAATCGATTCACCCGCCGAGATATACTTCCACCTTCTAGAAGCTATGACTGTCACTATGATATGGGAACGTGGTCCAGTAAGTGTGATCCTTATGGCATCATCTCAACTTCAACTTGTTTCAGCCACCACGACCTGGACAAAATCCTCAAGAAGTAACGCCACGGCAGCACGGCGCTGGTTCAAGCACTGCATATTCAGCTCAACCAACGGTCTCCTCTAGCGACCAGTTTTCCCACTTGCCACAATTGCATCGCGCTATAATCACCTTCATGCAAAATCAGCCGGTTGCTGCAGAAGGCATTAATGTTGGTGCCATCGCCCGCGCAGTGGGAGGGGATGCTGTAACGATCAGGTATGTGTTAGTCAAGTTACAAATCACTCAGGCTTAACGCGGCCATTCAGTGATGCTCTCGACAAATTGACGGATGATGGGATCGTGTATTCTGGTGCTGATGACTCTCACTTCATGCTGTGTTGAGTGAGGTACACCTGCTGGGACCGTTGACACTGTACATATGGTATTTTTAGTTGTAACCATGATCATTGCAGCGTGATCTGTAATTTGACTGAATGTTTTGAATTGAATATGATGAAAACCGATCAACAGGAGGCGACAAGACTAAGTATTGTAGTCTTGGGCGAGGCAGTCTGATAAACAGGGGCTATTATCCATATATGTACTGGCCTGACCTACTTTAAGTGTACTTACGTCTGGGACCAACCCAGCCTGCCTTCGACACCCGAGTCCCTGAGCGGGGCCGCATCCACCGCAGCAGCACGTACGGGCTTCTTCAAT
>QGOI01017555.1:0-19083 GCA_003313885.1 Boletus sp. MG55 | reverse complement strand
GAGCGTGGCCCTCCGCGTTCAAACGTTCAGAATCGTGTCCAATTGGAACGTTGAAGAACTTATCCGTGAGCCGAGGAGCCCATGGTGGTAAAAAGTTCACACGGTGGTACGCGTGCTGGCCGTCTGACCGCGACGATCAAGACGCTTGCACCCATCCATGTCGTCGTCCACGCCAAACACCTCCTCCAAGCCAGAAGAGAACGCCTCCAAGGCACCGGAGAAACCCAAATCTGAGGACGTGCCACACCTTGGCGTCCTAGAAGAGGACGACGAGTTTGAGGAATTCGAGTGTGCAGGTAAGACGAGCCTACGCGTCCTCCATCGAGCACGTTTGGCTGAGACGGGTTAGACTGGGATGATTCACAGACGGACTTGGCACATTTGAACGGTGCCGTGCCCGGAGTTGCCAGCTCGAGCGGGGACAAGCTTTGGGAGGACAACTGGGACGATGATGACATCGAAGACGAGTTCAGCGTACAGCTACGGTGAGTTCTAGCGGTGGCATGGCACGATGAAAGGCCCGTCTGATTCGACGCGGATCTGTAGGAACGAACTCGCAAAAACGGGAAAAGGGGATGTTATGCAGCACTGAATTCGTGGTTTAAGTACAGTACACTATCTCATACGCATAGCATTGCATTATGAGATAGTCTGCTGTACTACTTGCCGACGACCTTGTATTACTGGGAATGCATTGATTTGGCATGATGAGAAGCGAGCCCGCCTTACTACATGGGCTATATTTTGGATGCGAAATTCTATGGTACCGTGACAGTGTATACATGTTTTTGGATCAATATTTCCCTACAGGCATACGTCTTCTTTTGCGTTGGATACCTCTATTCATCGTCTCCCAAGTCTGGCAGACGTCGCGACAACACGACCAAGACCGTGGTGAGCATCATCAGGACGACGTAAACCAGGTTGCCCCCCAGAACATTGTACTCTTTGGAAACGGCGAACATGGAGGTCGTTAATGCTGGACCAATGGCACGCGCGATGGACGTTAGACTTTGGCTGAGCCCGTTCGTCGAGCCGAGAGATTGTTTGTTAGGAGCCGCTCGCGTGACAAATATAAAGACGACAGCTACGCGATCAGGGTGAGATCATTGATTTCCTCCAGAGACCGTTCAAACGCACTATAGGACAGGTCCATGAGCACTATGAAGATGAATTGGATGACGATAAGGATCCAGATAATAGGTCCGACTTTTCCCTGTGCCATAACAATAGCACTCATGATTGGGAAAAGGAGAATCAGCGGGTAAAACCAAAGGACACTGTAACAAAACACTTTTTTGGCTCCGATCCATGCTATGATCTTTGCAGCGAGCAGACCCTGTACGAGACCGTCCGCGATCCCAAGCGTCGCCATGAATGTCCCGATGACAGATGGCGGGAATCCTAGGCCACCGATTTCGAGGGGTGACGCATAAAACAAGGGCAGAAGGACAAGGAGGCCGATCTCTACAAGTCCCAATGTTCCATAGTTGACGATGGGTATCATCACAGAGTAGGTTTTCAAGAGGGTCAACATCGGAATGGGTCGTGAGTCGTTTGTAGTAGGTGAGTTATTTGGAAGACTCTCGACCGTGGGCGTCTCTGATTGAGGCTTTTTGGCCACCTTCGATGGCAACGACTAAAAAGTCGAGAAGGCGTGATTCAATGCCAGATCGAAGTACGCCGATGTCGTACCTCCTTCATGAACGTTGCACAGATCAAAAATGTTAAGAAGGTGAAACACCCCGCTATCAGAGACGGGAGGAAGTACGGATACGTTGCCCAGAATTTACCCCGGAAGATGTGGGGCCATCGCTCTTGCGGCTTCACGAGTAGCCCCCCATAAAATGGGCTACAAAGCAGCGTAAGCTCGGAAATTTATTACGCCAGCTAGTACGTCCAGACGTACGCGATGGTAAGCCCGATACAGAAAATGGCCGGTACGAGGGCAAAGACCTGAGCCATGTTGGTGTGGTCGCTTATATCGCCGAGCATACTCTTCATCACCCCGATATTGCCATTAAGGACACCAGCGATACATCGACTTGGTCATCCCTTCAGCCGACTTTCGGACAAGCAAGTCAACGTCACTCACCTGATGATAAGCGTGCCCAACGTCCGCGATAAGCCAAAGGCAATGTTGGACGCACTGAGACCGAGCAGACCGAGTAAAATAACGGGGCGGCGGCCAATGAAATCGGACAGTCGGCTCCATTGCCAGCTGGTCAGTGCCTGGGTGACGAAGAAGAGGGATTCCTGTGCAAAGATGGGTATGGTACCATCTGGGTCGACGGACGCGCGCGCTCACGATGAGACCTGCATAATAACCAATCTTGCGGTCGTCTCCGCCTGTGACGCCGAGCTCGCCAATGAGCTTTGTTTATACCAGCGGACCACGGTGGTGTGAGCGTCAGATAATGACATCCCAGGGTACAGCAAGGGACGTTGACCGACCTGATTAATGAAAGGAAAAATGTATGCGGACGAGATTGGTTCGGCGACCAAGGCAAGAAAGACGAGACACATCGGAGCCCATGGCAATGGTGTCTTTGGCTTTGCCTGGAGAAGGGGAGTCTCCTCGTCGGGCGTTCTATCATGGCGAGCCATGGTAGGAACCTGGAAGATGGGAGAAAGGAGTCAAGTTGTAGGTCCTCGAAACAGGTTTCATGCTTTTCTTTCGGAATTCCCGCCATAATGTATTATGTAGGGCTAGACTTGTCAGCTGCTACATAATATCACTTGTCCAAAAAAAAAGAAAAAAAAGAAAAGAAGTCCGCTCAGGGACAGTGACTTGAATGGTGACGTTGGCTTCCGAGTTGACTCGGATACAAGCACCGGGGCGTCAGTCAATAGCCTCTCATTATCCTGCGAGTAACATCGTGTGCAGAAACGTGCGTAAAGATCTGACTGACTGATTGGCGTAGACCATCGAGTTGAATAGCTGCAGTCGTTGAGAGTGAGAAGGAAGTGGTCAGAAGGCGAAGATAATTACATAATATTTGGAACTTCGAGTAAGCTGACTCTTCCCGCTGCCGCGGCCTGGGCCCTTTGATTGACGTCGATCGACCGAACTGCCTCATGCCGCGTTCTGTCGTTTGCTCAACCCGACTCAGGCAGGCATCATCGTGACGCCCATTTGTTTTCGAGTCCTTGCCATCAATCGGGTAATGAATGGAATGATCGGGGAATCTTTTTCTTTTTAATTTGAAACAACCGGTCTAGCCAGGCTGATACTACTATCCGAATTCACCGAGGAGCGACTCTGGCTCAGGCCGGCCCAGAGTCGGTGGGACGGTCAACTACGATTAGCTGGTAGTCGATGGTCACCAATCGACAACAACCAATCAGAAGGCGACAGTGGTTCTGCCGCTCCTGCGGGGGCAAACGCCATCTTTTGATACTCTGTTCTGCTGACAGAAAGCCATCTCGTATGGCACTTCGAGTATTCGCTGCATGGGAAGATGTCGGTCACGTCAGACTCAGGCAGATGCCCCAGCGCTCTTTGAGCATCTGAAATAGTCCCAAGACACGAATAGATTGAGAATGGTATGCATTAGTAGAAATCATTTCGTCGTCATCATCAAACCCCCTTCATTACGCCATAGCTTTCATATCATTTCTATCGTCATTAGAGTAATCGGACGAAACCTCAGAGTCTCGGGTGCCCATCTGAGAAACGTCGAATCCGTTCTCCTCCAAGTACAGGCGGAACTATAGAACAAATGTCATAACAGACCGTATGAGAGGAGGGCGATACAAGATACGTACCGCCTCATCTTCCGCCGCCATTCCATCGTGAGTAAGGGGCTTGACAAGGAAGAACGTAACCGTGGCGCTAACGATGGCGAGGCCGCTGGCGATCCAGAAGGGACCCGTAGTTCCCTTAAGCGTGCCAGGACCACCGAAATCTATGCCATACTTGAGTTCAAGTATCGAGCGAGTTCGCAGATACCCACCGGCAATGATTGACTCAAAGCCTATCCACCGGAGAGATGATTAGTCGATGCATCGCAGAATCCAGTGACACCGTATTCTACGTACAATATGTGCCGACAAATGCACCGATTTTTCCGATAGCCGCAGCGATACCATAATAATGGCCACGAACTGCGGTAGGCGAACTCTTGGCGGCAAGGATGCCAAGACAGTTCCCGGGGCCTACATGTATGAGACAATGTCTGTGTGACCCATCAGGTCACTTACCGAATTCTCCAAAACTCAGGAAAATACCATACACGACCTGTGATCGAAATGAACATAAAAACTGTGTACCTCGTTATGTAGCTTACCGCAAAAGCGGCGATCTGTTGACTTATACGGGTGTATAGACCACTCATAATGAAGCCAATGATTGCCTGACAAAGTAAACCAATGATCTAACAGTGTGCCATGAGTTTCACAATCATGTAATCAAGACTTGGGGCGACATTACCATTGTCGTCTTAGGGCCCAAGTAGTCGACGACGAATGCACCGATGACAGTTCCTGGCGTATTTGTGAATAGAGGGTAATCGGGGGTTCGCAGAGTAGAACGAACCTGGAATGTAGAATAGACTGTAATGAGAGGTGTGAGCAATGGGATGTAGGATGAGAAAGGAAGCGAACTTGATAATAACACTCCAGCCGAACACAACCTCCAGAGAAGCGCCTTTTCCAGCAACGCTATCCATCAGTCTCAGCATCGTTATCCGTAAATGGCTGGGGTCAGCTTACACGTCTGTGATCGTTGAAGAGTAGAGGCCAAACTGCATATGGATTAGGTACCACGAAGCACAAACAAGATGGTGGTCTCACTGGATACCTGTGTGCATGCATGTTTGGATCACAGTGCACGATGAAAGCGAGTGTACGTACGTGATGAAGTCATAGATGAACCTATATTGCAATCAGTGTATGATAACCAGATCAGAGGGCAGGTTCATCAACTTACCAAGCCAAGGAGATCGCGAACAGCCCTTTCCAGTAGCGCTTGATGACGAGATAGTACGGGATCCGCACAGATTTCATCGAGTTCTTTTTGTAGCTCGTCGGCTCTGTCATGCGCAGACGCCATAAAAACACAGCGACAGCAGGGACGACTCCTAGACCAAGAGAGAGGCGCCATACAGCCCGGAGGTGATTGTTTCCGAAGCTATTGACAAACAGTTAGCTAGTTCTCACTGCAGGCAGGATGCAACCCACATCCAGTACAAGACCAGAGGCACGAAAGCGCCAATTACAAAACCAAAGTCAATCATTGTGTCTGAAACATCGCTTAGATTTGGAGTATAAGGTTCGAAATGGGAAGTACATACTAGTTGCGAGTGCCAACCATCGATGCTGAGCATTCTTTGCAATGCCCTCTTCTTCCGTTTGCTCCGCAGCAGAGACTGAGCCGCAAGGGTATTCTGCGCCGATTCCAATCCCCATTAAGAAGCTATGTA
This sequence comes from Boletus sp. MG55, assembly GCA_003313885.1. Taxonomy (NCBI): domain Eukaryota; kingdom Fungi; phylum Basidiomycota; class Agaricomycetes; order Boletales; family Boletaceae; genus Boletus; species Boletus sp. MG55. Next base: position 13,660 of record QGOI01017555.1, on the reverse strand, counting down.
TTGCGGTTGCGAGTTAGTTAGTGCACTGCTTATTAACAGAGCTAGTTACCGGCAGGCAGCGAGCATGGAAATCATTCCACCGAAACTGCCATGCGCACCCGAAGACGCAGCAGATAAGCCGGCGAAGACAGCAACGATACCCGATGCAGTCATCTGATGTCCTTATGAGCTGAGTGGTTCTTTGGTTTTTCTGGGACACCCTCACCATGCCGAATTTGCGGCCCAGCTTGTCGGATATCCAGCCAAAGGCCAACATACCTACAACCATGCCTAACAGCAACATTAAGAGCATTGCAAGAGACGAGAAGCGGAAAAAACTGAACCTGCGAAGCTGACACTGCTGAGTGTGCTACTATAGTTGTTTGATGCCAATGCCTCGGCACCGTAGATGGTGGTCAAGACTGCGAGCAAGTTGAGTCGCTAGAAAGGGATTGAAATCGGGCATGTATCTCACGTGTATTGACTGTGGACATGGCATTGAGATAACGGACATCATGCAAGGAGGGTCGGACATACCCATTCCAATGACATTGTTGGAGTAACCTGGTGATGAATGACCTTAGTGCACACGACACACAAAAATAGGTGGAATGGGTACCATCAGAAAACAAGGCGGTTCCGCAACTGTGTGAAGAGATGAATGAATTCAGAGGCGGATGGAGAAGAAAACACACGCAAAAATGAGAGAGACTCTCGATAGACCTCCAACTTGATGCTCGGACATGTTGGTGGATGGGAGAGGAAATGGACACCCGCGCTAATCAACTTGCACTGTCAATCGAGTTCTTATACGTCCGCATTAGGACAAGACGGTGACTGAAAGATGCCCAAGACTTGAGCTTGTAGCCCCACGGGCTGATATTTATACTCGTGATATCAATCATTGGCTGGCAACCGGCAACGTTCGTGGGCCATCGAGCACGGATGGATATGACTTCCGACTCACGTGGCGACATGCATGAGGTCTCTGCAATCATTCATGTGATCAATGTCAGATTTCAGGCACTGTACGGCATCTGAGTCGCCGCTGGGTGTTTGAGCTGCACAGCGGAGATGCTGCAAAGATGGCAAGAGGAACCTTGACCGCCTTCAACTCGCCAGTGGACCTGCTAACCACTGGAGGTGGAATTATTTATAGCAACTCGGGAGCGTACAGACGAAATGAAATGATCAACTAGCTCGATCTTGAGTTTGAACCACGTCGAATATGCCATGTTTCAGTCAAGTACGACGTTGAGATCAACATGTCAGCGCGACACATTTTGAGACTGCTCCGAGACGGGCAAGGCACGAGCTCGGCAGAAAGTCGGGAAGAGGGGGGACTCGGCCGTCCCCGACCTGCCATATCCTACTCCCCTCCGCATCTCCACCCGCAGGATGTGATCGACAGTGACAATATTGGCAATGTGACCACCTTTCTAGGATGACATCGAGTTAATATCCTATGACGACACTCGTTCAAGCAGCTATATAACCTTGGCACCCGGGCTCCGTTACTTACTCAGTTACCACAATCATGTTCACCAGCACCAACGACCTCTCCTATATTAACCCCAGCGGAGACCCCGCCGTGGACACGGCAGAGTACAGATCAGACGGGCGACATCCTTCTCAGCGCCCGCGGAGCAGACAATCTACCGACTGGTGTGAACGCGAGCCAAGAGGACGCCTCCGCAGTGCGTTCCGAGGGCATGTGTCGAGTCAGCAAGGGTATGTGCAGTGTCTGATGACCATGAAGTAGAGGATCTCCTCTCCGGGACAAGTAAGGACGAGAGGAGCAGGAAGGGAACGTGGGGCGTTATGGACGACGCATTCGGGCAAGAGGCTGCTCTGGATTCCATGGACTTCAACGAGAGGGCTTGAGAGACTTGGTAGCACAGCAATCAGGGGCTATTGAAGGATTCTCACGGTAGGAATGCGCCAAGCGGGTAGGATATTGGCAAACGCGTCCATCGTATGATAATGATACCTACGCCACTTGGCAAGCGCACCCGCGCCGATGCAGATGGATTGGACTCACTGTCGCCCCATTCGCCACCTCCATCGAATCCGCTACCACCCCAAGTCAAGTATGAACGGAGCCCGTCTCCTCACTTTGTCGAAAAGAGACTCGTCACTTCCGGGACGAGGCGCTTCGCTCCCATTCCTAGCGACTGTCTCCCATCCTGCACAGAATACAGACAGAATCGATCGAAATGGGTAGAAGTGTGCATCAAGGAATTGGAGGCACTGAACCTCATCCCAGAGAGGAAACTGATCAGGTCAGTCGACGTGAAAAGAACATATCCCTTCTTCTCCCTCCCAATAAATGTACGCTTAAATTCCAGAGACGACGGCTTGATTATCGACTGGTGCGCTAGGGATGTCTCTCGGGTCCCCTTTCCTGACCCCCCGCAGGAGGAGCCACGTCCCTGTTTTGTCAGATACGCTCAAGCCCGACCCGCAGGACCTCGCTGCTACAATCATGCTTGCCCACAGATCTAACGCACAGTGGCATCGCTCTCTCGTTCTCACAGAGTCGCCTACAAAGTCTGTGACCACTATATCTTCCGAAGAACGCCCCACATTATCCCCACCCATTTTTGGCGACGTTTCTGATGCCATATCCCCACTAAAGAAAAGGGTGCCAGTACCGCCACGGCCGTTGTCAAAGCGTCGAAACAATCCCTCCCAACCGATCCTTGTCAACTCACCCCATAGCGGGCCGGGTTCTTCGTCTCCGTGTCCAAAAAGACCGCGGTTCCCCGATGAAACAGATCGTGAAGTTGTAGCTCATTCGCCATCGCATGACCGTATATCCAGTTTAGCAGATCGTGTACCTATACCGTCGGACGTCTCAACTCAACACGGTCAGGTTGCTGTCCCTCCAGACTCTGCTAGTAGGGTCCGTGACCGGTCGGTCGCTTCTTGTACATCTTCCGCCGTGGAGGAGATGTCGGAAATGACTCTGAATTATCTTCGCCGGTAGGTAACTGGGTGATGATTAGTGCTTTACACTGGCCTGATCCCTCGGATCTGTGATAGATACGTCCAAACCTACGAAGCGGACAGGGCAAGCCTTGCTTCTGCATACGCTAGAAACGCATCCTTCGCATATCGCGTTCACCAAATCGTTCAAAATATTAGCGGGAAAGCTTCGTCCATATGGGCAGCCTCCCCCCAATCCTTCTGTAGGTCCTACTTTCGTTGTAGAGCATCAAGGGGATAGCTTATGCTTGAGACTTCAATCTACAGCCTCCGGGACGAAACGGGCCCGGCTCGACATAGTGACCACACTGTTAACGCTCCCTTGCCTCCACTCGGATGCGCAACATTCAAGCATTGCACAGCTCAAATACGACACGTTTTATCTTGGAGCGGACCTCGGGATGTTTGTTATTTGTCGTGTGGTGATTTCCACCAAAACGGTGGCACATAATTTTATATTGCAGAAGAAAGAAGTTGATGTGGAGGATGCAGCCACCGAGGGTGTCTGGCCCCTAACGGCCACTGCTCACCAGATCCTCGTCTTCCAAACATGAGTGTACAGCAGCTGATGGGTGTATGATTATGTTCATACCAGATGAGTCACGTAATATGCGAACCTATCCACCCATCCTGCGACTCTGGCGTCGACGATTCTTTCCTCGCAGTTATTAAGCGGGTGCGGCATATGTGAAACATTACGCCTTGGGTCATGTGGGACGATGCAGAGTTGCACCGCCAAGTGGACCGTGACCGCTACCACGTTGGTGACAACGAACTTGTAGACATGCCTGCGCATTGCGACACGCTCGGCCGCTCTGCCCTGTGCCTTTTAGGTAGCGAGCATGGGAGCTTGACCTGCTGGAGAACACGCATTGTGAATGTGTCGCCCTGTGCCGAGAGCTCCGGGCCGGCGAAGCGGCGAGGGTAATCGACGTCGGTAGTAGGCCTAGGAACGTGTCGGCCGCACACGATCAAGGCAATTCAAAGTCCGCTGTTGGGACGCTCTTTCACCTTATTTTCCAACCAGAAGTAGGCGCTCTTCGCTCCGCACCAGTCCATCCCGCATCCTCTCCTTCAACCTCCTCGGACTGGTGTCTTTCAAACCTATTCTCAAATGACGACCCCTCACGTTGTAGCTTCATCCTCGGGACATCACTCGCAGGCCACGACTTCGAATGGCATCGTTGGTAATCAATTCCGCGTTGGCAAGAAAATCGGAGAGGGCTCGTTTGGCGTTGTATTCGAAGGTAGGTCCATTATAATCAGCACGTCTCCTCGTCTTCGAGAAGGACTGGACCGTCGGCTGCCTGTGTGCCAGAGGTGGGAGCCACTAGAAGTATCAGGCGCTCGAATTCTCCAACGCGGAAATGACTGCCCATCGTCTATCCCGTGGACATGGAGATGTAGTAGTCCTCCTAAGCTATACTAGATGACCGTAAACTTGGCATCATCGATGTCGTGTTCATGTGGAATTCTATTTCACTCTTGCCTCGTGATCGTTCGTCTTGAACTCAACGCTTCCTCTTCATAGGCACCAAGCTTCTTACAAACCAGCCCGTTGCTATTAAATTCGTAAGTTGCCGTTTCCCCGAGGAGACAATTTTTTTTGATCTCCGTGCTTTCAAAGGAGCCACGAAAGTCCGATGCCCCCCAATTACGGGATGAATTTCGATCCTATCGAGCACTGAATGGGACATGTGCGTACATTTCATTCACCCCTTTCCGTCCGCGGTTCAAGCTGTGGTTTCCAGTGGGTGTTCCGCAAGTCCACCATTTCGGGCAGGAAGGACTCCATAACGTCCTCGTAATTGATCTGCTCGGTCCCAATCTTGAGGACCTCTTCGACATGTGTGGGCGCAAGTTCACCATCAAAACGGTATGCATGGCAGCAAAGCAAATGGTGAGTGGCCTCGACATCATATTGTGTGTTCATGTATGCGCGCGCATGTGTCAGGTGTACATGGGATCGTGACCATTCTATCTTTCTCTCGGTTATCCCCTTATCCCCGAATTCTTGCGCACACGTTTGTCGATGTACTAATTCTACTTTAGATCTCCCGCATTCAGTCGGTCCACGACAAGTCACTCATTTATCGAGATATCAAGCCTGATAATTTTCTCGTTGGCGTGCCCGGCACGAAAACCGCCAACGTTATTCATATCATTGGTACGTACGCATCCTCTCACCAGCCAGGATTTGTCATCCTTCAATCTACGTCTACCCCGCGGTATCACATTTATTTTCATCTCGCCGCCGTGATGGGCATCCCCGGCAAATACCGTTACTCTTTGTAATTCTTTTGAACTTGCTTATCTGACTTTCGGGTTAAATCAGATTTCGGCATGGCGAAACACTACCGCGATCCGAAGACTAAAGTTCACATTCCTTATCGTGAACGCAAGAGCCTGTCTGGCACAGCCCGGTACATGTCGATAAACACCCATCTTGGCCGTGAACAATCTCGCAGGGATGACCTAGAATCTTTGGGCCATGTGTTCATGTACTTCCTGCGGGGCGGCCTTCCCTGGCAAGGACTCAGGGCTGCAACCAACAAGCAAAAGTATGAGAAGATCGGAGAGAAGAAGCAGACCACCCCGATTTCGGAGTTGTGTGAGGGCTTTCCAGGTACGTTGATCCTTCGATGCACCGCCGTGTCAGCACTTCCGTGAGGGCATGGCTATGGTAACCTCGATACATTGCACCCATTCTTATTCCTTGCATTGCAGAGGAGTTTGCCATTTACATGAACTACGTGCGAAAGCTGGGGTTCGAGGAGTCTCCTGACTATGACTTCCTTCGCGAGCTGTTTGCCAAGATTCTCAAGAATGTCGGAGAGCAAGATGATGGTATCTACGATTGGATGTTGTTGAACAATGGCAAGGGATGGGAAGCCGGCAATGTATGTAATACGTGCTCCATCCCATATTTTTCTTCTTCTTTGCCTAATACCTGTTTCCGGCAGACCCCTTCTTCGTTGTTGGCACAGGCACACGCAACTGCGAACACCCCACATACCCCTCGTCATCGCGATACGAATCGCCGACCTCGAGTCCCGGCAGCAGATCCATCGACACCATCGACACCCCTTGTTCTTGCTCCCACGCCTGCTCATCATAAGAGTACTAGACGACCTGGAACTCGCGAAGGCCATGGCACGCGAGATTCGATGACTCGCGGCGATGCCAATGTGCAGCCTACACCCCCTGTCAATAGACGGGTGAGCCAGACTCCAAGAGATAGTCCGGGACTTTCTCCTCATCCTTACGCCACTGTTCCCGCCTCGTCGGGTTATCGACCTAACGCATATGGCAGGGTTTCCCCAGCTCCTCCAACGCAAGCGGCGATGGGCGTGAACGGCGCCCATGTTGGACGCACCGAGGGATCCGATTCGTTCCTATATGGGGCTCAAGCACACGGCAAGCAGGTGACTAATTCGCGGGAGGATACTACTGGTGGTACGGTGCTTCGCGATGGTGCACATGCACGAATGGCTGTGTTCGACAGTCAGATGCGTGGGGCCGATGATTTGGAAGACGACCGACACCCCAAGAAAAGAGGCTTCATTTCTAGCTTATTCTGCTGCAGGGCATAAATCATCACTGGTTGATCGATCCGTTGGCTGGGATGCGCAGGCCGCACTTTCTTTTGGGACTCTGGTGAGTTTTTCGTGTGTGTACAAGTTTGTATGTCTCACGTGAACATAAAAGCACGAGGTACTCGACGACAAGCGCACGATCTATCTTCCTATTGCTATCCTACATGCTTATCTAGCTTGCTGAACTTGAATCCGGAATCATGTCGTTTTCTTTCGCAGGCCGACGATATCCCCAACCCATTTCATACCCTTGACGGTCGTTACGTGGCACTACCCTCTGCGTATTCTCAATTCCGTCTTTCTAGAAGGATGGAGTTATCTCCTTTGTCTATATCACGGTCCTTGTGTATTGCGTATGTCTTTACTTTATTCTGCTTTCGAGGTACAATCGGATGGTACGATAGCCTCCGCAGTTGTCGGAATATAATTGAGTTTTTATTTGATTCTTTCGACTCTACCGGAAGGATGCCCGTCTCTTCGACAGCCAGGTCATACGCTGCTTCACGAGATTTTATCTCACCCGTGCTTATCATCTTGATATGCCCGCCAAGAGAAACCACGGAACAAATAACACACTGGTTCATTAGATGATAAACATACCGCGAAGAAACGAGAGTGAAGACAACAAGTACAAGATAACAGCGTGATGGCGAAAAGTAATCATGGGTTTGCTGGGTTGGTAAGACTGCCTAATCGTACACTCGGCGCAAAACGTGACAAGCGGAAACAAAACGTGGGGAATGTCCTTGCGTGTCCCTGGACGAGAGGGGTAAACCTCCTAAGTATGGCCACAGCTATTTTCGCTTCCCCTCCCATCTTGGTCGGCAAGTTAGAACTTGCCCGGTTTAGTGCTCGCTACACCGATCCCGCCATGGGTGCCTCCCCTGCGGCCCATCTCTCCAGGAACCGCGGTGTTTCCTACTGCCGCGCTCTCCCCGATACCAGCCTCCTTCTGCGGGATAATCACATAGGGCGATGAGGTGGGATACGCGCCTGAAGGAACCTGGTAAGGGGTGTTGGATGGGTCAGGCTCTGAGACGACGTATGTGCGCGTTCCTGAAGATGTCAGGTGTGGCTCTGGGGAGCTGTCGTCCTGCTTTTCGTACATAGGCGCTGCCGTGGATGGTGGCGTCGTCAAGTGATTAGACGCATTGAGGACGACAAAGGGGGAGTGAAATGCACGGATAGGCGCGCGGGGGAGCAGATTGGGTGCGCGGGGAAGGATGCGGAGGCGGGCAGCGAGTGCGGACATGCTGGTCGTAAGAGAAGGAGGAATTCGTGTGAAGAGTTGGAGCACATGACGATGACATAACGCATTCCCTTTGGTCGTGCGGGCGACGACTATGACGACGAGTGTGATGAATGTGAAGTGTATTCCGCGGAGTTGGACGCATTGTATCTTTGCATCGCCCATCTGTCTCTGGCGCAGTGCTGGGTCTGGGTCCCCTAGAGACGAACGCCCACCCGCATTTCCGACCTCGACGGTGCTGACCTATTCTCGCAGCTCCGTGGCTTACCGGTGCCCATCAGCGCCTCCTGCGTCATCTCCACCCTCCACCGCTCCTCCCGTCTTTCCACATTGCCTTCCACATTTCCCCGTATCCATGCGCAAATCGCTCCGACGCAGCCCCAGCGGCTAATCACAGCAGACATGTAAATTGGCTCCCCGCACGATTGCTTCCCGGCCAGATCTCCCAAACACGAGGTCGCGTTATTAATCGGGAAGTACTTTTGTCCTTTTGACCATATCCGTTAATTTAGGGTTCGTGTCCAGCCGACTCGTCTTGATGGCAAACGCCGTACCCCACTTGTGCCACCCTATGTAGTTCCGATCGCTAGGTTCGCACTATACCCTTGAAGGTATCATCTGGTGGCAGCGCGCGGGATCTAAGCTCTCAGATCCACTCCGTCCCAATGGCTGACCCACAACTTCAATACAAAACGATATCCGGCAAACATGATTCGACAAGCGACAAGGAACAAAAGCGTAAGCTTAATGTCCTCCGCGGGCCCTCGATAGTTTGAAACGCTGTGTGCTGACATACCGGGAGTTGCCACGTCCGTCACTAGCCCAGATCAGTGCCGCAAACCCGCAACAAGACTTGTTCAGCTCCGGATGGTGGGCAAGTTCTCTGTTTCATCAAGGCTGCCCTCCTCGGTCGTACTTCAGAGCACGCGTGCTCTACCGCGAATCTACATTGGTTTGCATGATGGCGTGAGATGAGCGTTACCATGTTTCTCACTGACCGTCTATTACAACCAATGCCCTCAGGTTGATGTAATCTCAAGGTTCAAAGAGCGGCGAAATACGGCACATGAGTGATACGGCGATCATAGCTATCGGTCGGACTTCTTGTGAGATCCGGAAGTGACTACACCCACTCACCACACTTGGAGATTTTTCATTCAAAAACGAGGTGGCCTGGCCACACTCGACCGACTCCATATCTCATATCGGTAGGCGTGACCACCAAAGGGGGATGTATCGAACGGGTTATTATCAGCCACCGGTTACAAACGTTTCCATGTGAGTGAACATCGTGTCATACATGCGTTTTTGTGTAAAGGTTGTCTGCTTTTTGAACGTAAACAATGATCAGATGGTCAATCGAGAACAATACAATTCTGGGCATTCACCCATTTACGAACTTTTCCCCTTGCGTGAGGGCATCGATTTGTCGGTATGCCTCGGCGATACCTAGAACCATCGCCTGAACGGTTCAGAAGTTGCTCGCAAGTGTCTAGAATGCTTTTAAATAGATTTTCAAACCTTCTGACTTGCACCTTTTTTCGGACGAGTCTCAGGTTCAGCCCGCACGGGATCATATTGGCAGGATCACCTGCATAATTTTATAAATGTCAAACCTCGGGCCCGAAACTAGGATCTGAGCTGGGGTGAAGCCTTGTTCCATCGGCGAAGCATTCTGACGAGGTGGCCCCCTCTTACTTGCGCGCCTGTACGCTGCCATGACAGTCTTTCGCTCGCCTGCGGAGACACGGAGCGATGGTGATTTGACAGGTACGACATGCGTGTCACTGTAGGGTTTGGGAAATTCGCATAAATAAAACTGATTGTGGCGATATTTTGCGTCTATCTTGTGACATCAGTATCGCCAGGATGTTGATAAGCATCCGGACTGCTGGGAGTGCGAGATGAAAGCAGAGTTCTCAACTTGTGCCCGGCCGCCAAGGGTACTATTCAGTGGAACGAACTTGAACCGGACGGACGTGCACGGCGCGAATGAATGCAGGAGTTTTTTCTGACGAATTGGTGTTCGGTTCGGGTATGGGCGAGGCGGTCAACAAAGTCGACACGTATGGTTCATTTTCATCAGTAATTCATCGCCGTCCGTACTAATCATGCATATGTTGAGTACATAAGGGCCGATTGCCGCGGTACGGCATGTCCCTGTCTACTCCAAAAGGCAACTCCCGTTTTGGTATCTGTCGTATACCGAGCTGTTCCAGCGGGCCATTCCCCAGCGTGACCATGACCGCGATCAGCCACCATCTTCCTATCATGATGCCTTCTGACCTCGCATATTTCGCCATACGAAGGATCCACAGCCGTTGCTGTTGTTCCGACACCGCTTTCGGTGCCACATGCACACGAGGTCCTTCCTCTCCTGTCCATTAACTTAAGTCCACGGACATCACTCAGGTCAAGTTTGCATTCTGCTCGGCACTTGTGTTACCGTCACCGCGGCTTCGCTTGCCTAATACTGTTCAACTTAACCGATATTTCCCTGTTTCTTTGTCATGGCGCTCAAGGCGGTCGCTCCGCACTCGATGTCATCTTCCAGAACACCGTATACCTTGTGTGGTCATGTACTTCCATATCCGATGTCTTGGGACGTCCGATCTCTGTCCAAAGATTTCACTTCCTCCCTTCACTTGCTCACGAGTCAAAAACTTCCCTTTCCGGTCCCTGTCTGTCCACTTCATGGTGCTAGATTGTCGGAAAGTCGATCCTGCTTTTATTTCCGACTTCCGAATCCGCGAGCGTCTCATACGGTAGGGTTTATAACGACTCCGTGATTCCGTTTCCCTCCCCATCATCCCGACTGACAGCCCATGCACCAACTTTCCACTAAAGATGCCTCCGTGCTCATCGTGGCTGCTGCCATTGTGAGCACATCCATTCACTCTATCGTCCCTTCCCCTAACGTGTCTATAAGGCTTGCCATCTAGTGTTTAATCGCTATGAGCCCGTCAACCCTCTCTCTCATGTTGCCCTCCTCATTGTCGTCCCTGCCGTCTTGACGAGGGTGCTCTTATCTAGCTTCCCTTCTGTCATTCGTGTCGCGGCGTGCACTTACTTGCTTTATTATTCCACCATCCTCCTTTCTATACTTACATATCGGCTGTCTCCCTTTCATCCCCTTGCCAAGTATCCAGGACCCATTCCATGTCGCATCTCGAAATTCTGGATGGCATGGGTCTCCAGAAACGGCCGACAACACAAGTATTACTATGCTCTGCACAAAAAGTATGGTGACGTCGTAAGAATCGGTAGGACGTTTCACCTGCAATGCTTTTGCTCTGTATCTGACATGCAAACGTTAGGTCCCAACGAGCTATCGTTTTGCAATGTGAATGCGATTTCCCCTCTGATGGGGTACTTTGGCCTTCCCAAAGGACCGCGTACGTTACTCGTACCTGTCTTGCGGAGCACCTGAACTCAATTACTGTAGATTGGGATGGTCGTATGGCTGAGCAGACGACCATCAGAGCAATGATATCGTTACGGGATCCCGCGGAGCATGCGCGCCGACGGCGGCCGTGGACCAGAGGCTTTAGTTCAGCTGCACTGAAAGGCTACGAAGAGATTCTCGGCAAGAGAATCCAAGAGCTTGTAACTGCACTTGAAAGGCAACAGCAACCCGTCAACCTGGCGGAGTGGATTAGTCACTTTACGTGAGCGTTCTCACCTCTCTCTCCGTTTGTAATCTAATAAGACGACCATAGATTCGATTTTATGAGTGATATGGCGTAAGTTACTTCTCTCTGCGAGATTTGTCTCCATCTCAACGTGTTTTGTGCAGATTTGGGGGAGGCTCGAACATGCTGCGGGATGGTGATAAGGATAATACTTGGCATCTTCTGGAAAGCGGACTGCCGTACGTACATTGATTGATGATCAATTCAATTGACGAACAGATTCGACCTCTAGACTCGCTTTAATCCTGACGCACGTGCCCTGGTTAGGGAAATACTATGTGAAACTTCCGGGGATCGGCGCAGACTTGAAGAAATTCCGCTTGTTTTGCCAGGAGCGCGCATTGCTAAGACGATCCCAAGGTTCTCAGTCTAAGGACTTATTCCACTACTTAGTAAGTAGTTTGCAGCATACTCTGGGTCCAAGACTGAGTCACTACATCTCAGATCGATGAAGCGGGAGTTGAACGCTCCCCTCCCACTTTTGCGGAGGTTGCTTCTGACGGTGTTCTTGCCATAGTTGCAGGGTCAGACACCACCGCAACGATACTCAGCAGTCTATTTTGGGCTCTATTAAGTCACCCCACTGCTTACCGCCGACTCCGAGCGGAAGTTGATCGCTATTATCCTCCCGGCGAAGATGCCTTATCCACTGTACACCACCCACAGATGAATTATCTCAATGCCGTAATGTGTGCTCTTTCGCTTGTTTTTAACGCTAAGCATAGTTAACATGATGCCGTTTCAGTAACGAGACCCTCCGATTGTTCCCAGCTGTTCTCAGTGGAAGTCAGCGTGGGGCAACCAAAAGTAGTGGAGGGAAGTTAGTGGGGCCTTGGTAGGTCATCGAGCCCTTTTTACGCCCATGCTTCTCATTCGTCGACTTCTAGCTTGGTACCGGAGGGAACGAGCGCTTTTGTTCACTTCTATTCTCTCCATCGAGATCCTCGTAACTTCTCGCCAATGCCCGACACTTTCTGGCCGGAGCGATGGCTCTCTGCGGACGAGAGAAGGGCGTTGGGATACCCGGACTCAAATGACCCGGACAAGGCTCCTTTCAGACATAACCCGGCGGCTTTCATCCCTTTCTCGTTTGGACCCGCGAATTGCGTCGGTAAAAATCTTGTGTATCAAGAGATGCGAACGGTCGTCTGCATGATGATGCAACGTTTGGATTTCCAATTTGCGGATGGATATGATCCGGAATCCTGGGATCGTGATCTCAAGGATTATTTTGTGGCGACGAAGGGCGAGCTACCTGTGGTCTTATCTCCACGGGCTTCGAGCAGATGATGGCGTAAGAATTCCGGCAGTTTCGACTTCACACTGGACTAGCGTAGAGCATCTAGCTATTTGTTTTATACTGCCCTTTTTTAATTATGTGTTTTGATAGCAGCTCTGTACTTCTAGTATGTTCCCTCGACGCGTGGCAATGTGATTATCGCCATTCCAATTTTGTGCTATGACTGTCTCGCACGCTGAGAAAGTTTTCCCCTGAATATATACTTTGCTGAAAGTGGGGTGCTCAGGATCAGCCGGATAAATCACCGAACCAGATGAAGTGGCATATGCACAGTTTGAGCCATCAGTACTGGTGAGACAGTTTCTATTCAGATGACTGCTCAGCCTCATCAATCAGTGGCTCTCGTGAGAGGGACGGCCAGCGCCTGACGCGATCGATAGTCCTCGAGGTATTTCCGCCAATTGGGAAGAGGTATTGTGATTGGTTAATTCGACTGCGCTTCTATCCGTCCCTGTCGTGGTTATTTGCGACACGTAGATTCGAAAGCAGATCTCCAAGTAGACGCCCCTGAACAATCAGGCTTGAATGAATTCATGCATTGATACATGAATCAGGGTCGGTTTCAGGTACACCGAGAGTTTGAAGATCAATTGATCACCTATGATTGAAATGCATGTGAACGCCGAGGTTGAACGTCAAACGTCCGGTAGGAAGTAGGACCGAGAACGGCACCATAGCGGACAGCCAGTACCAGCCTCCGATAGGAATGCCACGGTGACAATCGATGACGCCGGGCGCCCGGCGGTGCCGGGCATAAGAATGCCAGCATGAAACGGTTCCTCCGGTGCTATCTATCGACCTACAATCCGTAGGAGACCAAGATAGAAGTGGTTACGCTCGAGATAGATATGACCGA
>QGOI01017551.1:0-10055 GCA_003313885.1 Boletus sp. MG55 | reverse complement strand
TGAAAGCTGGGGGGATAAGGGAGAGAAAATAAAGTGGGTGGTTTCTTTTCATACGACGCGCACCCCGTGCATATATGCGCCTCCATTTCATATTTGATGGTCATCGTTCACCAGATGTTTAGCAGTATGAACGAGAACAACCACGTCTTCGTGTATAGTACGTTTTTTCCTTCTTCAGATTAACATCGTCCGTCGAACGCCCTACCAGCTCGGTCCTAGTACTTTCAGTGCGAAGTACATCTTTGGGTTCTTTCCACGGAGGTTTCCAATCGACCGCAACGTTTTTACTCATGCCCATCTGAGATATCTCCTCGGGCTCGGCCTTCTTACGTTCCCCTCCCTTGATCGTTTGCTCGAGCGTTCGTTGTCCGCGTTCTTTCCGCTTCGCAGACGACACCTGCGAACGAGAGCGATGTTCTCGCACGAACCCGATATGACCTCGTCCTTGCCCAGCTTACCTTTTGCGATCCGATGACGGGGCGAGTCCCTGCGCACGGGCTTTCGCGTCCTCGAGTAGCGCGATTTCCCGCTCGCATCATCCCTTGACGGTATTGATGCTCCACGCCTTGGACACGACGGATTCATATGCAAGCTGGCAAGGCGACGGTCAGCCGGGGCACCCTGACCTTGTACTTGCGGCCTTGCATCCGCGTCGAGCACGCGCCTTCGTCCTCTTTGACGACGTACTGCGTCGACGCACGATATGGAGACGCGGACGACGGTGCGTTCACCTGATGTGCCACTGGGGTGCGCCTTTCATAAATCCGGCTCCTCCATTGCCCGCTGTCGTACGTCCGCCGATGTGACCCGCCGATCGCCATCCCGGTGTATCGTTGTCCCTTGAACGACTTGAGCTCGTAGGACCGGGGTGCACGTCCCGTCTGTCGTTGGACCGCGGAGCCCGTGAGCGGGCTGTTCGACAAAGAAGAGACATGACGGGGACGTACTTTTTGTTTATTTTTTTCGAGCTCCTCCGAGTTCTCGCCAGTGGGGGCTTCCTATGGGCTCCTCTTCGTCCCATTCATCTGGTTCTGGGTGTTGAGGAGCAGAGTCGGGCTCGCCTTTGAACAGTTCATGCGCTGGGGGGCGTCTTACAGTAATACCAGACGCCCCCGTAAGTATCTGGCCTAATTTTACGTTTGGTTGACATGATCGTACAATTGAGCTTTAGGGCAATGTCGCAGCCTTTCCTAGCCCTATCTGGGGTACACCTATGGAACGTCCCTGTGTCGACATCCACTGAAGAGTCCAAGATGCGGCATCACCGGCAACTACAGGTTTGAGTAACTGTATTCCATTTTCACACCTGAAAGACTATGAGGGCCTGGTATATTTACAAGCGCACTCGTGAGCTAGCACGAGAAGACGCGAAGAGCCCAAGTAGGTGAGCTATAAGCGAGAAATGGAGTCGTCGGTGTATTTTTATCGAGCTAAAGTGAGAGAAACCGTCCATCAAATGCCAAAGTGTCCATCATCGATTACCAAAAACATGTCCGTGAAGCAAGCGCTGATTCAAGTCCAGAGTGATGTGTCGATGCAGTGCCCTCGCTCTTATACGAAGGCAATAAACCAGTTGTTACATCAGATTTACTCGGTAGTGACAGACTTGGCCCTGATAACGATTATGAGTAGATGATCAATGACGTTAATGATATTTGCTTGTACTCACAAGTTCCTCGGAAAGTCGACATCGAAGCCATTCTTGATAGCCAAGTGGTAACTGAGGAGTTGCATAGGGATGATGTTCAAGATCCCTTGCAGAACGTCGACGGTCTTGGGTACACGGATGGTCTTGACACCCTGCTTGATGCCGTCATCACCCTCGTTGCAGACGACGATGGGATGGGCTTTGCGGGCGGTGATTTGTGCAAAGGCCGATTGAACCTTGGGGTATAGGGAATCCTGCGTCATGATGATGATCACAGGCATGTTTTCGTCAATCAGGGCCAATGGACCATGCTTCAGTTCACCAGCGAGAATACCCTCCGAGTGCATGTAGCTGATTTCCTTAATTTTCAAGGCCCCCTCCAAGCAAGTGGCGTGCCTAGATGATTCGTAAACATGGCCCGTCACGGTGCGACAACCGCCCACTTACTGGTATCCTCTCCCCATCAGCAACAAACTTCGGGAGTTGGCAAGTACGCCAGTTGCGAGGTCTCGAAGGTTACCGTCAAGAGCAAGGACTGTCTTGATCTGCGCTGGGAGTGCTCGGAGGCCATCGATGATGGCATTGCGACGTGGCGTGAAAGAGATACGGTCCTCGGACAACTGCAGTGCCATGAGCATCAATGCAATGTACTGGGAGGTATATGCCTGTGAAAAGGGTTAGATTTGATCAAGTAAACTGATGAGCACACATTGCACCTTCGTTGATGCAACACCGACTTCAGGACCCGCATTGATGTGGACACCGCAGTGTGTTTCACGAGAAATGGTGGAACCGACTGTGTTGACGACACCCACACAGAGGGCCCCACGCTCGAGGCAGTACTTCAAAGCAAGAATAGTGTCGGCTGTCTCTCCACTTTGGCTGACGAAGACACAGACGTCATCACGGAAGATAGGCGTCTTGCGATCTAAGAAGTCAGAGGCAAGTTCGACGCTGACAGGAATCTCTGTCAACTCCTCAAAGATGGCACGCGTCGCCAAAGCAGAGTGGTAACTTGTACCGCAAGCACAGAATACAATGCGACGACCACGACGAATAATGTGGAGGTAAGAGCGAAGACCACCGAGCGTAACCTTGTAATCGTCAAAGTTGACACGTCCACGCATGGTGTTCACGACGGACTCCGGTTGCTCGTAAATCTCTTTCTGCATAAAGTGGTCAAACTTGCCCTTCATGATCGCAGCAATTTCAATCTCCAGAGTCTCGATACTACGCGTTGCAGGGGTATCGGGTTGGCCATCATTGCGGCGGAAGCGGTGGATGTGAAGTTGACCATCAGCAATGTGGGCAATGTCATCATCCTCGAGGTAGAGAACACGCTTGGTGTGCTCGACAATGGCAGATGCATCCGAAGCGATGAAGAACTCGATGGGTTGGGGTGTACCATCTTCGGAAATGAAGTTGCGAGATTGTCGTCGAGAGATCTTGGGGCCTACGGTAGGCGGTGCCAAACGAGACGTTGGAGAGGTAGGTGGCTGAACTGCAGCGCTGGTGAGTATGGATGAGAAGGCTAGGATCAACAACGATGCTTACGACTGTCGACTCCCTTAGTATCGGCATCCGTGCCGGCAAACTCGACGTCGACGAAATCAACCTTGAGTTTCTTGTCGGTCTTGACACCAATCAACAGCGGGGAACCACGGCGAGCGGTGACGATTTCATTGGGGAAGTGGACGGACTTGAAAACAAAGGCGAACGAGCCCTCTAGCTCCTTCAAGACAGCCTTGACCAATGCGGTGAACGTAAGGCGCTTGTCGGGCTGCGAGTCCCAGACGTATTTGATGAGAATAGCGACGGCCTCGGTATCAGTGTCTGATTCGAACTTGTATCCGCGCCTCTGCAGAACCTGCTTGAGGGCAGTGGCGTTGGTAACGATACCGTTGTGGACGACAATAAACTCGTTGCTCGAACCAGCGCGGATAGGGTGACAGTTGATGGTTGAGGGTGGTCCATGGGTGGCCCAACGTGTGTGGGCAATGGAGACCTGCGATGTGAAGACCTTGGTAGTATCGATGTTTGACTCTGCGATACGCTTGCGCAAGCCAGCAACCTTGCCGACCTCCTTGAAATATACAATTTCGCCTGATTTGTCCCCATCGATGCCGATACCAGCCGAGTCGTAACCACGATATTCTTGACGAGCAAGTCCGTTGCAAAGAATCTCGAGGAGCTCCTTGCGATCCTGGAGATATCGCCATCAGATATCGAAGCGAGATTATGACTACCATATAAGGCAACTCCGGCACGTAACAATGGCGTGCTGCGCGGACAGTTCGTAACATGCATATATGCGCATTGCCGCAGATAACAATGGAGGCATGTACAAGTACATTGCGCGCAAAGAGACGTGAAGGGACGCTTACCTTGTCCTTCAAGTAGTTGCAGTAACCAAAGATGCCACACATTGCGAGGGTCTAGGATCAGGGGCCTGTAAGAGACAAGGAGAGGTGAGCGACCGGGAAACGACACCGCCAGTGTGCGGGTCCACATACTTTTGGAGTGAGGGTGCGTCGTCGACGGTGGGGATGGAGATGGGAGAAGAACAAAGCGCTAGCGAGGAGAGTTTAAGTAGTCCATTCTGGGGTTGAGGGTGGGTCAAACAAGTCCAAACGTGCGCCAGTTGATGTGTGGCTTTCCTTAATCCGACTAAATTTGATTGCCCAACTGATCGCACTCGCCCCCGTCGTCTGGACACCGCTTGCTTGGAATTGGAGTGGGTTGCATTGCCCTACATAGCTTCGGACGAGCCATATCCCCGCTGGCTCACCTCGACCCGCAATGGTCCGGAATTAGATAACGTCAACCCAGAACCCCGCTGCACCCTACTTTATGTACTACCTCTTACATGAACTCGAGCATGGCGTATCCTCATTCCATCATCTCGAGTGCGAGATATCAGGGCAGTCTTGTTACACGTTGTCAACCCAAATATATCCACGACCCCCTGATCTGTCACCGAACTAAAGATAGGCTCTGAGCCGGTTCATGCGGATATAAATGCAATTGCATGCAGTTTGCCGTGGACTGAGGAAGGTGTTATCGTGACTTTCTGCTAATCGCGAGTACACGCCGTCCAACGGCTTTCTCATGCCCAACAAGGGTCCAACAGTCCAGAACCTTGGCCTGCAGCCTGCCCGTCAATATATTCGCTGGACGCGAGCTATCCGAGAGGCTGCCTGCTTCCGTACGTACTTGGTCCGTTCTTGCCTTGCACGCTCAATTGTGGGTTCAGAAGACGGTTAGATCTGAACGCGATTTCAACATTAACAAGGGTTTCGTTTCAAATAACCGCATTTGAACACCGGATGTTTTCCCAACAAAAGCCAAGGTCCAAGTATATTCTGGCGCCAGGCTAGTTCCGAGCCCCGAGCCCCAGCCCAGCTAGATCGACGGCCAGCACACCTTACACCAAGCGCAATCATGGATCTACATCATTTCCAGGACTCGAAACCGCTGCAGCTGAAGTGCACACTGCGCTCGCGTATCGTAACCCTTGGCGAACGGGATGGTTTACGAACCCACTTAGTCGAGGCCTTCCCCATTGCTACAAGCGAACCCGTGTCGCTTCCCTTGATCCTGCTGTTGCACGGCTTCCCAGAGCTCGCATATTCATGGCGCAAGGTCCTTGCCCCACTTGCTGCGGCCCGTGGAGGGTATCATGTCGTTGCACCGGACCTACGAGGGTATGGTCTCACCGTCACACAGCACGGTGAGACACCTCAACAGATTCAGTACGACGACCCAATCGCACCCTTCCACGCCCTCAACATCGTAGAGGATATCTGTTCCCTCATCAAAATCCTCAGGCATGACTCCGTTGCCATGCTCGTAGGCCACGATTTCGGATCCCTCGTCGCTGGTCACTGCGTCACCGCTCACCCAGAACTCTTTCGATCCGTCGTCTTCATGAGCGCTCCTTTCGCAGGGGTAGGACAGCCACAACGCCCCCATCCATCCAATCGTGACGGCCCGGGTGATATCCCGAGTGCCAAGGACCAACCCCTCACAACGCTCGCTCAGGCTGTTTCGACGGCCCTTGCAGCTCTCACTCCACCCCGGAAGCACTACACCGGCTACTTCTCCACCCGCGATGCCAACTCAGACATGCTCGGGGACCGCCAGGAAGATCTCTACCACTTTCTTGGCGGCTACTACCACATGAAGAGCGGTGCGTGGGAGGGTAACACGACGCACCCACTCCCCTCTGCATTCAATCCATCATCGACGATCGACGTGATCTCACGCGATCTGACTACCCTTCCAGAGTACTACGTCATGCCAGCACACGAGAACATGCGGCAGGTCATCGAGCGGCATGCCAGCCTGCATCCACACTTTACGTGGCCCTCGGACGATGCCGAGGCTGCGAGGGTGTACGCGTCCGAGTTTGCCCGCACTGGTTTTCAGGGCGGACTGAATTATTATCGGTCTGCGCTCTCCCCGCCACCACCGGAGCGGGTGGACGAGCTTATCGCACTCTCGGGACGCAAAGCATGCGTCCCTGCGGCGTTCATTTCGGGTGCGCGTGATTGGGGGGTGTACCAGACGCCTGGTGCTGTGGAGAAGATGAAACATCACTTTGGGATGGAGAAGGACGATGTCGTACTGATTGAAGGTGCGGGACATTGGGTACAACAGGAGGCGTCGGATCAAGTGATCCAGGCGCTCTTACAGTTTCTGGAAAAAGTCGAGAGGAAAGCTGCTTGATCTCGAATGTCTCCCTTGTTCACTTTCATTAACGTTTTACCACTGCTGGACGTCGTGCCCCTGCTTCGTATTACACATGGATTAAGAGGCGATCGTCGTGCTAATAATACTTTATCATTAAGCGTTGACAATGATACATTGGAGTGATGGATCAAGGAAAAACGCAAACTTGCTATGCAAAACAACAGGAGAGAAACTGAATGGTCTCAGTGTCGCCCACGATGAAAGAAAGAAGCCAAAAATACTTTGGGGTTAAATTAGAATCTCCAAAAAAACAAAACAAACAAGCCCGACCCCCTCCCGAATTCCGATCATGAGCCAAGGTCGTCCACGTCCCATGTGTTAAACATGTGCACCAATCATCCCCGACATCCGATGCGCAAATCCCGAGATGGTGACATCTTTTTTCGTCCATTGTCATTGAACCGAGCCGAGCGCGCATGGCGCCCTTTCCTCGGGCGAACCAGCCACGACGACGCCGACGGTAGCGACGAAAGGCGAACTGGGCGTATCGACATGCGTGGTCCTGGCCGCGATCGCCTTGGGAAGGGCCGCGTGGAGGTTCGTCATCGAGGACACCGGGCTCAAGTCCGCCGACCACGAGTACCGGTTGTAGAAGCTCCGCTTTTTGCGTACGCCGGCTTCGTAAGCGGCACGCATCGCGACGGCGGCTTCGCTGGTGGAGGAATTCGTGCGAAGGCTGGAGGACGAGGACCGTGGGGCGAGGACGAACGATGCAGAGCCAATGGACGGCGAGGGCGATGCAGGCGGGGAAGGTTGATCCCCGAGGAGATTGTCGGGTATCGCTTCGGAAGAGGAGGAAGAGGAGGGAGAGGAGGGCGAATATGTGTGCCACTCCCCAGCGGGCTGGTGGTCGTCCTGATAACTCAGGACAAAGGTGGGTAGCGTGAGAGGGAACGATCTGAGAAAGTCTGCCGGCTCTCGCGCAGGTGCGGCCGTCTGGGGGGATGGGGGTGGCACTTCGTTCGTGGACGTCGATTGGAGTCCCTCCCACATGGCGAGATTCGAGGTACATTGATCGGCAAACTGTTGCATCTCTGAGAAACACGGTCAGTATCAAGACGGTCGGACGATGCGGTGGTGTTTCTGACCTGGGATGCCTTGCGCCGTAAGATCGAGGAGCGGCTTTGCATACGTGCTAATGAAGAAAATCTGCCCTCGGACTTGAGCCAAAGGTGTTTCCGAAGGCTGTAACGAGGGTGGCAGCTGCCACAGCCTTTCCAGCGATGCCTGGCAATTCCATTCCGCCATCAGCGCATTCGCCCAATAGTGCGATACTCCCGGCGGTCGACTCTGAAACACGAGTAAGTAAAACATTTGCCGAGGACGTCGCGGGAACCTACAGGATTACTGATATCCGCGCACTTGATGAGTGCTTGACACAACAGCAACTTGCGGTCCCTCAGAGGGTAGTCCTTGCCAACTACGAGGTGCCCGAAATTCTTCATGAATTCAAAGTGAACGTTCATATCGGTCGCGAGGACGATGCCGGCAAGCGTTTTCCGGAATACTTGTCCCACATTCGGTCGATCGAGCAGACTGCCGAGACCATGATGGCGTATAACTTGAATGAGGATTGCGTAGTGCATGTGCTCCAAAGCTGATTTTCCGTCAAACACGGTTGACAGGGGTGCATCTGCATTTTTCTAAGGAGAGCGTCAATGACGGGCGGGTTTGTGTCATGATATAGACTGACCATAAACATGTTGGTGAAGCCCGGGTGGCCGACGTCATGGCCGATGGCTGCGATAAACAACGCAAAGAGATCCATGTTTCCGAGGCTGAACACCAGGCGGTCCTCTCGCTTATCTGGCTGCCATGGAGGGGCATCGCGGCAGAGATTCGAGGTAGGGGGAACGACGCCTGCAGCACACAGAAAAGCCTGACATGCTTGCAGGACGTCCAATGCGTGTTGAAAATTGTGATAAGAATTCTGCCCGCAGTATAATCGTCGGAGGTGCTTCAGGAAGATTGATATGTCATCTGTGTCAGCAACGCATGAGGTGGCGCATGAAACGTAACAAAGCACATGTGACACTGACTGAGAGAAACCCCCGTGTCATGGTGCATGTTTTCCATCTGAAACAAACTCTCGAACAGAATCTGCGCACAGAATAGGACCTCCTCGTCGGGTAGCTTGTGAGGTTCAAAATGCCAGCTATCAAGCCCGTGGATTAAGCGTGTGCGGGTCTCTGGAGGGATCTTGATCGGAGAGCTAGAAGACAACATTGAGCGGGGTGAGAAAAGCAAGTGGTAGAGGCAGTCGTACGGATCGGTATCGTGGTGAGTGACGGTCGACTGCGTGTGAGTATACATTTCGTAGAGCAATTCGGCGTAGCTGGGGTGGTAGATAAAGATGGGAAGTGTGACGTTTAAAAAAAAGAACGTACCGGGTCTCTCCCTGCTGTACTTGGTCCCAACCGCCCCACCCATGTCCCAAACCCTGGTTTTCGAGTGCGAGCGCCAAACCTCCCACGTCGACGCTTCTCCGTCTACCGTGGGCATACTCCTCGGTATTGAGCATCAAGACGGATCTTTTGGTAAGAAAGAAGTTCCAGAGGGGTCCGGTGTACGATATGTGGAGATACAGAGAGGGGATGAGGAGGTATGGACTGGCTATGTTAGAGTGTGGATGATCTCGACGCTCGCGTGGTTGCTTGGCACTTCTCGGCTCTCGTGGCAGTCGCGTGGGCATTCCGCGTGGGTGAAATTGCCTTTTTAGCAACAATGCCGACAGCCGGTCCGTGCAACCGCAGACCAACCACCTGACCACGTCCTCGAAGTTCGAACACGGGGTAAAGAATGTGCGTCGCCACGTCCAAATAGCTCTACGTGTTAATTCCTGCTTACATGGATCGTAGTTCGATTCCGAACCTCGCTGTCCTCGTCGATCAGTGGAAGTGTGTGCATGCGATCGTTTCGGAAGTCCGGATGCCGGTTTCGGACTTCAAACCACTGCAGGGCCGGCGTTGAAAAAGTATGACGGTGATTCGTCGATAGTACAGGTCTTCCGCTTCCGTGGAGCGAATGCAGAGAGCCAGCCTGAGGTTGCGGGGAAGAATTTCGTTGCGTGAGCGAAGGCGGTTTCTACAGGCGAGAAAGATCAGGTTAACTTTTCAACAATTGGGGTTCGGTTCCAATGAATCCTAGGTACTGCTAACCTGAACCCTTACATAATTAGTTACAAAAACCCCTCACTCTTATCTCATCGTAGCGCTGTCGTAGGCGTGACTGTCAATACTTATACCGGGCGGTCAGAACGGCGGCCAAACATCTGGCTGGGGAGCCCGCGAAAATTTGCACCCGCATCAGAATGGATCAGACAGCAAATTGACGGTCTCTCTGTGAAATTGGCAGTCCTCGCTGAGTGTGCAACCACCTCCTTCTGTCGCCTGACCCACCTAGGCTCGTAGCACGCCAGGTGCCGCAAAACACTAATTAAAAAAAACCTGTATAGATTATGTCCGTGTCCAGTACTCTGTGCGGGTACAGGTACGGGTACAGGTTTGTCACGGGTCACAGGATCGTGACCCAGACCCGTACCCGTGCTGATCCCTACGTACAACGAACACCAAGCTTCTGCATCTGGTTGACGAGGTAGAAAGTAATCCAAGTAGCAGCGATCAATGGTGCCAATGGCCTCACGACCTGTCGAAGC
>QGOI01017547.1:0-20645 GCA_003313885.1 Boletus sp. MG55 | reverse complement strand
GTCACACAGTCGAGGTAGTTCTCGGTGGTCGGAGTACGTTGTATCACGTATACAAACGCCCTTTCGTGGATTACTTTCTCCGTAAGGTAGATCCTGTTGTTCCGGGAACCTTTTTCCGCGATGTTGACCTGCTGTAGGTTTCTGGATGGTACACCCTGGTTGTGTTCACTGCCTCAATGCAGGAGTATGCGGATCCGGTCATCGACTGGTTAGACGCTGGACGTGGCATCCTCGCCCGTCGTTTCTTTCGGGAGGTGCGTTGTCCAGCCTTGGCGTCATCCGCATTTTCAAGTCTCTCTTAGTCCTGCACGCTGCTTCCAAATGGTTCATATACCAAAGATCTGGCTATCATCGAGCAGGATCTCTCGCGTGTTTGCCTCGTTGACAACTCACCAATCAGTTACCGCGTCAATGAAGGTCAGTATGGCTAGATGTCAACCCCAGGCTGTCGTTTAATCCAATCCTGACAGCGAACGGTATACCCATAGAGGGATGGACCCACGACCCACACGACGAAGCTCTCCTTGATTTGCTACCAATCCTTGACTCCTTGCGCTTTACCTCTGACGTACGTAGGGTTCTGGGACTCCGTGGCTTTTCGTCATGACGACTTGATGTTTTGACTCTCTCATCACCCTCCCATCATCGAGGATCACATAGCACTTCCATCATTTGCATCTTCCCCTACGCACTCCCTTTTTGCATGCACTTGCATTCCACACTGCACTCATAGTCTAGTGACATCGTTGCATAATTTAATACTGATTATCATGTACACTACCCGCTTCAGAACACGTCCCAAAGTCAGCAATGAGCACAAGATGCGTGATGTCATTAAATGGAGGTGATGGGATATAGGTAGTAGATGACGAAACATGCTATCCGGACACACCGGGATTCAAACTGAGAGTATGATACATTATCACCAAAGGCATTACAACGCCAGAGCGGCCTGCAACTCTTTCAACTGCGCTTCCTCGTCGGCCTCCACCACAACTTGTTTGGCTGGAAGCATAATGAAAAGGTGAATGATCTACTCGTGAGTAGTGGGATTTTTGAGACTTACGCGCTTCCCGTGCACCCGAAGGAATGTGTACAGGGACATGTTGCGCGCCGGCTAGACGTTCATCTAACTGCGCTTGCTCAAGCTCAGCTAGTTCTTCTCTCAGTTCGTCCTATGGGGTGTCATGAATACCTGTAGTCCTTGTTCAAAGGTGGTGCATTACCATGTCTGCAGGTTCGGTCGGTGCAGATATTGCTTCTGCAATCTCGTTGGCTATCTCTCGTTGTTCAGCAATCTTCGTCATCGTATTATCTACGTCATTCAAATTCCTGAGGACATCATCAGTGTCAGGGACAAGAGACGCGTGAACCACACCGACATGTTCCCATGGATCTGGGCCAACACGCTGGAAGCTTGCTTCATAGTTTGCATGACCTCGAGATTGAGGTTCGCCGATTCTAGAGTGTTGATCTGTTGTTCCAGCTGCATACGTTGCCCATTTAATCGTTCCATCTCCGCTTCGCTCTGCTTCTTTCGTCGCAGTGCCTGGGTGGCAACTGGTAGACGCGGAGGCCTCTCAGCGAATGTTAAGCGTCTATTGCAGACAGCGTACCCGCTTTATTCGATACAGCGTTCGCCTTTGCCTTCTTTAATTCCTCGTCTATCTTCTTCTGGAGGTAGTCTTCCTTCTTCTCTATCATCTGCAGCTGTTGCCTGAGTGCCACGATAGCATCACGAGCAGCTTGTTTGGAGTCCCGCCTCCCCCCAAAGATGGACATAAAGCTAGCCATCATGGTCTTCAGCGTAGATATGAAGGAAGGAAGGATAGAGTCAGTCAAAGACACTGAGGAAGGGTTAGTGATACGGTTCCACTGCGGGGAACACTCAGTCACGGGAGTGACCCGAGTTTTCTCGAAAAGGAAATAACCCTTTGGGGACCTGGCCCTATATACTGGACTCTACTTATAGGCCATCCTCAGACTCTCGGAGGGCGGCACACATAAATACACGAACACGAGCAACTTGAAGTTATGGTATAAAAATTGCGCGTCTAGGTATGCAAAGGCAGAAGCCTTTGGCTATTAATACGGAACATATGCAGAATAGTCTACCAAAATATGTGATCACTGTTCCTTCCCGTTGTCGATTCCCCTATGCAGAATGTTAGCCTCGATCAGCACTATTCATGACACACTTACTCATCCTCCTCATCGCTTCGATCGTCAGATGCACCTTGGCCAGACACAACGCGATATGCAACGCGGCATATCATTCCGAACCAAACGATTTGAATGACCTGTGCATAACGATGTGCATGGAATAAACTGATGAGTGGAGTCAACTCACCTGTAGTGAAACCAGCAAAACACAGCAGGTCGTGTGTATGAAAGGGGAGAGATAGCTGCCTCTTTCTGGCGCCCACATCTCGGATACAAGCCGTGGGGGGTCCACTATAGCACATTTTATGGCGATGATGAAAAGGACGTGTCGTGTGATGAACCAAGAGACAAGGAAAAAAGTGAAGGTCGCATCGCAGAGGGTATATAGGGCGATATATCGCTGCATCTTAGCAAGCTGGTGTCGACTGAGTGAGTCATTCAACTACTTGACAATCATGAACCACTCACAGGTAAGAAAATATCAGAAAAGTCCATCAACACCATGACAAGACACCCAATGCGAGTGAAATTGTAAGCGTAACTTGCAACTATGAGTATAATGGTGATGATATGGTGGGCCATCATTTGAACATGATCCTTCCTCCGAGCCTCAGCATTGAGGATCAACACTTGATGGAGGTAGAAGGCGGTCTGGATAAGATAATAAAACTTGACGGTACCAGCCAAGGGAACATGAGGGTAATTCAACCACACATCTGTAGGATCCAACACTCGCGTGGGTAGGTTGTGGTGCAGATACTAGAACAGAAGAGTGTTAGACTTGGGTTGTATCCCGTCGGTAAAATGTTACTTACGAGGCCAAACACGAAGCTTATGGCGTAGTATATGAAAGACCAGCCTTGCTCGGCGAACCTCAACATGCTTCTATGTATCCTGCGTGCATCTCTTTTTGACATGCTAAGAGGGGCATGTTCTCCATTCTTGTGACTAGTGGCGCCGTTCGGAACGGATGAGCCGTTGACCAAACCTTTTGGAGCGCCATTAATCTGGATCTTTTCCCGTTGTGACCTTTCCCAGTCTCGAGTGAGTTTCCATTTGGCGAATGGCTCCATGAGGTAGATGCGTGTTATGTCGCGTAACAGTGCCATGACAGCGATACACGAGACGACGAGACAGACATCGAGGACACCGGTGTTATAATAGAGGGAATCATGGAAGGAATCAGTATCCGAAGGCCGGGTAGTGGGGTGTGACAGCGTAAAGAATGGGATGAGGAAGGACGGAAGCGAATCCAACACCTGCAAGCTCTTCATCTGAATGCGTCGCAGGAAGTCGTCAAAAATTTCATAGACTTGGAGAGAAGGAACGTTTCAATGCGGGTGGGTTTTGCGTTTGTTTGCCCAGTTACGTTTTTGGAGTGATAAAACAACACCACAACAGATTTACAAACAAGCCCGGAGTCCGGGAGAGTCGGCTGGGACAAAGTCCTGTGCTTAGCGACGCCAAGGACGGCGAGCACCACGAGCTCAGCCCGGCGCTGCGAGTAGCCAGTTGAATCCGTGAGAGTCACCTGCCAGATCGAGACTACACCTCCTCCCATCTACTACTCGCCGTAATATTCTGGCCGAACTATTACCGACATGGCTCTGTCGCAGCCAAACACAACGCTCTACATCAACAATCTCAATGACAAGGTCAACAAAGAAGAGTTGCGCTCGCAGCTATATGCCTTCTTCACGACCTATGGAAAAATAATAGATGTGATAGCTTCCAAAAGTCCCAAAATGAGAGGACAGGCGTTCCTCGTCTTCACTGATCTTGCTGCGGCGACAACCGCGATGCGAGCATGTGAAGGCATGGTGTTCTATGAAAAGCCCATGGTCCGTTTCATTCCTCTGTAATCATCTGTGCTGAGATCTACATGACCATCCAGCGCATCACCTACGCAAAGTCCAAGTCATATGCAACATCCCGAAGAGAGGATCCAAACTTTGTTCCTCCAACTTCCGCACATGCAAGACCAGAAGTCTCACAGATAGGAAAGCTTACAGTCTCTTCTGTAGATAAGAGACAGAGAGACGATGACACCACCGATGATCATCCCAGTGCGAAGCGGGAAAAATCACAAGGGGACGGAAGCGACGAGGAGGAAATGGAAATCGACGAGGACGAAGAAAACGTACAGCACGTCAAGCCATTAGGTATGCACGACCATCAAGAGGTGCATTACGACTCACCTTTTCTTTTTGCGAAGATACTATGCCTGCGCCTATACAACACTGGCAGCCGTCTGCACGTCTACTATGCACGAATTTACCGCAGGAAGTGACAGACGACGTTCTTTCTGTCCTCTTCCAACAGTGTGTAATTTCTTGCACCTCTTTCTCCCTGTTTGACAATATTTCACAGATATCGAGGCTTCTTATCAACACACGTAGAGCAGTCGCCGACATCAAACGCTGTCGGTGCAAAGGTTAAGATGGCACGAGTAATTTTCGAGTCCGCAGAGCTGGCGTCGACGGCGAAAGAAGCCCTGGATAACTTCACTCTCAAAAAAGGATGGAAAATGAGCGTCGATTACTTGTGACTGGTTTGTTGCAATGTATCCGTTACACGCGATATTCACAGTTCTGAAGCACTTGCATCAGGGTGGGTTTTCCGAATTTTTGCTTGGCTGGAAGCATGATATGACTACAGCTGGTCGATGTCAATCCACGTTTGAATTTGAGTCGTGACAGTTGTCACCCCTGGGCCTGTGCAATCTGTTGACAGCTATCCATCGTCTTGGTGGTGGCGTGACACTTGCAAAGATTCTGAGCCACAATTTGACAGTCCACTCGGCGCCGCCCTGAGAGCATCCCAGGCTGGGATGTCATTCCAAAGTGGTGGTGATCAAGCTGCCGTTAGATCCATGCCAGGCACGACGCGGACAGTGAGAGACTAGCCTACCCTCAGCGAGGGATCATCGATCAGACTTGGTGATCAACCGGCCACTAAATGTACCATCGTCCGAGTTGATCATCGTCACATTGACGCCGAGAGATTGTCAAGTCAACGTGCTAATGCACGTTACATAACTTAGGCTGATTACGGCACTCAATGCCATTGCCAATCTTGGGCCATCCGAGCCGACATCGCATGTCACTGTAGCACATCTTTGTCCGTCCTTACGATGTCTTCATTCTTTGGTCTGTGAGTTATTGGCTGCATTTCTTTCAAGATATGAAGCCGACACGCAGGATCGCGGCCCTTATCGTGTAGAGGAAAGACGCGAACCTTCAAACCTCGCAAGGATGTACCTGAGGGAACGAAGCAGTACCAGTTGCGCAAATATGCAGAAGCTACGCTGGTGAGACGACATGAGGCGGCTCACAGACCATAAATTCTGATGCTAGCGGCAACGGCCCATCTGTCCTTCAAGGGGTCGGGCAACTTGAGGCTCGCTGTCCAGCTTCCAGAGGGTGAAGATTTGAATGAATGGCTCGCTGTTCATGGTGTGTCCGATTTACGCTGCGTAGAGTCCACGTGGCGCTCATACACTGGGGCTCAGCCGTCGACTTCTTTAATCACCTGAATATGTTATACGGTACAGTGACGGAGTTCTGTACGCCGCAGGAGGTATGTGTGATTTCTGCCGATTCCACCCGTGACTTAGCTTCCTGCGTCCACTGGTCAGTGTCCGATCATGTCTGCAGGCCCTCGGTGAGAGACTATCGTATGCGCCCTGTCGATCCCTAATCGTCCTGAAGGTACGAGTACTTGTGGGAAGACGGCGTGAAGTACAAGAAGCCTACCAAACTTCCAGCTCCAGAATACGTCGACGCTTTGATGAACTGGGCTCAAAGCATTCTGGACGACGGGAACGTCTTCCCAAACAAGATAGGTACCGACAATCGTCTCTCTGATTTCGTGACGTTCCAAATGCCCTTGATAATTCTAGGCATTCCGTTCCCCCGTAATTTCCGGGATACCATCCGCACGATCGTTCGAAGATTATTCCGTGTCTACGCTCATATCTACAGCAATCATTTCGATCAGATCTGTGCTCTGGGAATCGAAGGTATATTCCAACACTTCTCGACTGTCTACGAGGGTACTGATTAGGTTTATTGCAATCCAGCGCACCTGAATACTAGTTATCGTCACTTTTTCTTGTTCATCAACGAAGTACTTCTCCCATAGCTCCAGGCCGCCTCCCGCTCATGGTTATCTTGCTGTCCTACAGTTCGATCTTGTGGAGAAGAAGGAACTGGCTCCGTTGGATGAGCTCAACGATGCCATTCTAGCTGAGGACAAGACGCGGTAATCCCAATCAGCTCATGGTGTTGTGGAGTCGCTACTACCAACTTGTCGTTAACCTCTTGTTCAAGGGTCCTTGATCAAACCTGAGCATCTCACTCCGTTGAAGCCTCGTCTTACTTTACAATCCATATGCATTGTACCTATCGATATCACTTTCGTGTATGTGTGTGCTGCTACAGTAATACAGGTTTCCTTGCGTGGACGTACGTGTGGGAATGTCATGAAGGTTGGAATTAATGGAAATGTTGGATGCCAAGTACCTGTATGTACATCGAATGTGAAGAAAAGGGAAATGATATGCGATGAGGAATACAGCAATTGGTGGTAAAGAGTGAAGAAAATGGATACTTGCAATCGAACGGCCCTGACGAAAAGAATTTAATTCTAAACATACGGGACGTCGTTCCTTTCTGGGAGATGGTGGCGAAGTGTAACCGCGAGTTGGTGATTCGGCTGCGGCAAGTAAACGATCTCTGTGACTAAATCGTTCTCTGAAAGGTGCTGAGGTGAAAACCTCAAGATGGAATTAGAAAAAAAATACCTTCACCGCAGACCACTGCATGATAAGTGTTTTGAGCCTTTCTTGGAGCACCCGTCGACAAGATTCGCAAGAAAGCTGATCGCCTAATGGCGCAAGGGCAGATTCCATGGTACTTGTAGATAAATCTACCGCGTTCTGAGTCAATCTGATATGTCACTTCATTTCACAGATCCTTACCGGGCCTTGCATCCCAAGCAAGGTAGGCGGATGCTAATGCCCATGCTCGGGTCAACTTTTTCTGTTCCGAGTGATCACAAGTTAGGGTAGGAGGATGTGGGTGAGGAGGCGGCAAAAGAAGGCGTTTGAGCGCGTCGGCACGGCCAAAGTGCAAAAAAAAGAGTCGCTTCAAGTACTTGGGACCAATTCGTTCGGCCATTTCGTCTGTGAGCGAAGCAAGAGAAAACGAGAGCAAATATGCGGAAGTCGGGACAGCAAGGTCATACAAGTCATACGACGCAGCAAGTGCATAGAGCTCCAGGGGGTAGATGGGTGCAAGTAACAAAAGATGGGCATGAAGGGGAGTGGTCGGGGCAATGTGCGTTCTGAGAGAGATCCCGTATGTAACCATGGCATTGAGTGCTGCTGCGAGTGATTCGAATGAAGGAGAATAATGAGAACAAGACACGTCGTAAGCGGCGTGTAGTACGATGTTGAGGGTTGTTGAGGATTCTGGAACGAGAACTACAGGGCCCATAGGACCAGACTTTTCCTTTGGAGAGGGTGGAAGCAATGAGTTGAAGCTATTGTCCGATGCACCCAGGAGAATATGGATGTGTACATAGAAGAATACCGAGTCGGATGATAGAAGGACAACATCAGGAGGGAGAGCATGATTCTGTGCCCCCGGAAAAAATGTGGTGGATACCGAAACCAACCCATTTTCGTCCGTAGGGGAATCTACCGGGGAAGCGGTGAATGAATCCTGGCGAGGGTGAATCGATGACAGGTCATAATCAGCATCACTCGGGCATGAGACTGCGTACTGGTGGGGTGGGCACCTGTGTCACCGCTGCGCCGGTCGGTGGCTCGACTCTGCCAGACACAGGTTTTTCGGGCGTAGGCATCTCGAGGTCGAGTGGTTCGGAGACAAATTGGAGTACGAAGTCCCAGTCTGCGTTTTCGACGGAATTGGACATAACACCTGGTTCGACAGGAGAGAGAGAGAAAGAAATGAATATGAATGATACAGGCTTCAAGTACTTGGGAGATCCCGGGTTCCTGGGACAGTGGTTGGCGGCAAGATAGAGAACGGAGCGGAAAACAGGGGGCAAAGATCCAAATGCCCGCCATGGCTCGCGGGGTTTACATTCCGAAGCGGAGCCTTAAGATCTACATCCACGGCACGCGACGCCGAAATCGGAGCGATCATGTAAACGTCCACTCACAAGTGCCCTCCAGCAGTCGCTTCGTCTGCCTGTACTAATATCACGCATGGCCCGTCAGGCCATATCGTATACCTTGCTTTCAAAGAGCCGCATTTGCGCGCGGACTGAAGTGACAAAAATACGAATATCGCTTGCCGATTGCTTGGCGCACATTGTCATACAAGGCCTGTGTTTCACATTCAATGTCAGCTCCTCAAAGCGCAAGAAAGGTGTCTGACCAATCTGGTATAGTATTGCAACCAATGCCTTCGGAAAGTCCTGCTTCGCTTCGCTCCGGGTCTGAACCTCACTGTCACGCTTTCACACCCCGGCTTGTCGCCTTTTCCGACTTTTGATCTTGTGAATTTCCTCCCGTTGCCCAAAGTTCGAGTCGTGTAGCTCCTGAACAAATATCAGCATCCGACAACTATGGAACATGTTGCAATTACCATATTCGCAAGCCGTTTGGCGGTCGAGACAGCATTCAGGTTCTCCATGACTTTGTTTTCTGGCAGCGTCAAAGTGGTAAGCTTGGTGCCTAGATGAGAATGTATTAACTCGTGACCTTTGATGTCATGTGGTGACATACCGATGCGATCTTCTATCCTTAATATGCGTTGCTCGTCCTTCTCAGTAACAAAACTGATTGCAACACCCCCCTTTCCAGCGCGAGCCGTTCGTCCGACGCGATGGGTGTATTCTTCTGATTCATTCGGGAGGTCCCAATTGATGACCATTGCTACGTCTTCGATGTCTAAACCACGAGCCCCAACGTCTGTCGAAACCAGAACCGGAATAACAGCTGAACGGAATAACGACAATGATGCCAGGCGTTCGCGCTGCGTAAGGCGAGAATGTAGTGCTGTACTCCGGATCGAGAGTGTCTTCAACAAACTCGTGAGGTAAGCGGCAGTACGAGGCTTCGTACAGAATATTATAGTAGGAGGAGGCTGGATTATGTCGTCCTCTTCCTGAGCACTTGTTCTGGTTCTGGAAGACCTCGGCTTGCCGACTTTCGTGCTCCCTGAGTTTCTTGTAGGAGCTGGCGGTACGCGGCGAAGTGACAATGTTTCCTCCGGGGGATTGCAAAGAAGGTAAAATAAATAAGATTCTCGTACATGGGACGGAACAAGAACATAACGTTGTTTCAAGCTTGCAACTGTCTCGACCCTAGTAGATGGTGAGATCAGGACCCGTGAGCACTAGGGCTGAACTCACGCCGACTCAGTACGGTGAAAGAATGGTATCATTTTGCCCCGTTTCGGAGGCATCGAAGCCACAGATTCAACAGATTGTGTTAGCGTGGCTGTGAAGAGACATGTTTGTCGATCGGCGGGTAAGATACTGAACAAATATGATAGCTCCGGGGCAAACGTGGGTGTCAACAGACGGTCCGCTTCGTCAAGAATCTATTTGGCCCTGTTGCGTCATTGCATCTGCAACGGGGAACGAAAAGTGACTGACCAAAAACTTTATTCTTGAAAGGTCCCAGTCACCACTGCTACTTTTGAGGTGGTCAACGATACGACCAGGTGTGGCAACCACCACATGGGGGCGACCATCAAGTTCAAGGGCCTGGGTCATCATGTCCATGCCCCCAACGATAACCGATGTACGAATACTTAGTGGGGCACCAAGCACAGCAAATTGTTCCGATATCTGAAACGCTAGCTCGCTGAAGAAATCAAACTTCAATCTCCATACCATATAACAGAACCGGGCTTCCCATACCGCGTTGGAGTGAGAACAAGAGCAAAGATTCCATACGGGTCATGAGACAACTTTTGAAGGATAGGAATAGCAAATGCAATAGTCTTCCCTGAACCCGTTTTAGCATGACCGATGCAATCTCTCCCTATAAGAAAGCAACGTTAATGGAACGTCTAGGGTAGAGTCCTCTGACCACCAGACCGCACCTGCCAGAATTGGTGGTATACAGGCGGCTTGAATTTCAGTGGGTGTGCGGATTGACATGCGATGAAGGGCAGCTTCCAGTGCAGACGAAATTCCCAAGTCACTGAAGGACCTAATTGAAAGGCCTGTCGTTTGAGCCAACCTTGATGCATGGGTGGAGATCGGACGCTTGCTCGTACGAGTCAGTTTGAGACGTCCACTGTCCTCAATGACTCCCCTCAACTCCAAGCGGTCACTGTCGATCTGCTCATCATCCACCTGACCCAGAAAGGAGTCAACGTCGTCCTGAGAACCTTCTTCTTGGTCTGTTGGGTCGTCTCTCGGACTTGAGGAGGAAGTAGAGTCCGATTCGTCATTAATCCCAGCGAAGTGCCCAGAATGGGCAGATACGGAGGTAGAAAGACGGATCTTCTTTGAAGGAGGTCCTTCCTGCAACTTGAGGAGGTCGTCTGTGGTCAACGCGTCGTGTTTTTGCTTTGCCATTGGAGTTCCATGCATCATTAGCCTGGCAATTTGTAAATCAAATCACTTTGCTCGCGATTCGTCACGGACCATGATGTCACACAAAGTCACATTAGAAACGTAGAAATCGTTCAGAGGCTACAACACCACGAGTTATGCACTACTACTAAGTTTCTGCTCCAGGCAAGGGCAGGCCAGGATGTAGTCATGAAATCTATTAATACGTTACAATCCCGTCTGTCTAGAAATGTTCGGTTCGTCACCATGCAAAGGATACAAGGGGATCAAGGGCTGATTAAAATAAGCGAGATTGTCCGTGACACCGACATCGTTCACCAGTGAACGATAATTTGCCAAATGGTACCTTGGCGAGAACGTATTTGACCCTGGTATAGTCAGGTGTATTTGAGAAACCGGATCGCTTCGAAGCTTCGGAAACTGCTCGAGACCAGCGTGAGGTAGTACACAAGTTGCAAAGGTGTCTCGTTGAAGTGCGGGGAGCGGTTCCTGGGAGGAACCAATCTCACTCGATGTCTGAAATGGTTTTGCATTTGAGTCAGTCGTTTTCGAAAAAGAAGAAAGGATACCTACGATCTCTAAGTCTCGGAACCTATTGGTTGGACCCCACTGCGGTGTTTCGGAATCTGACGAGTCCAGTAGGTAGCTAATTTTGTTTCTCGGGGTCATCGAGTTCTCAGAATTGGCGGGAGGGGAATCTTGCCAGTTGAAATGTACGTGTGGAGAAAACGGAGGCAACAAATGAGGCAACGAGAGTGGGGAAAGCGAACCGCTCGTAGATAAAGGCGACTCCAAAGCAGGAGTTGGAGAAAGGAGACAGGCTTGAGATGCTGGAGAGGAGAGTTTTAAACCACGAATAGCAGCAAACATGCCCTCGCAGTAGGGTGATTGATATGGACGCGTATGACGGGGTCTCGATCGGCGAACCGGGCCGGACGAACACCCAGAATTGGTGGCGCTCCCTCTCCTTTTATCCTTTGCCGAAAGTCTGTCTGTGTCCTTGTGGAATGGCTCAGTTTTGCGGGAAGGATATCTGGCACGGTGCTCCGCACGAACAACCGCTGCTTTACTGTACCAGATAGCCTTTTCAGTATCCGGGAGCATGTTCCAGCATTGACCAGCAATGCGACTGAGGTTCTGTTGACGCTTCTCGACTTCTGGAGGTATCGTTCGTTTCTTAAGAAAATCTGAACGATACAAAATGAATGCGTTTGGGGGCCTAGGGATACGTTTAGGTATGTCGCGTATTTCGGCGTATTGTTCCAAACCAAAGGAGCGGCACTCGTTGGTGAACGTGATCTGCGAAGCTGCCAGCATGGCGCAGAGAGGGAAATGCTCTCTACAGTGGAGTCGGATGGACGGGCGTCGTCGGGGTGGTGTGGAACGGAGGAGATGGTGGAGCTTATCCGAATGAAGTACAGCTCTTGAAGTTATATCCAATGTCCTAAAAGGTAGAGTCTAGGAGCAAACACGAGTCAGTGATCATACAAAGAACCGAAGATACGTAGCGGACCGATAGAGATAGAGAACGATAGACTTAGGGTGGTCGTAAGCGTCCAGACGGTACGACAGAAGTGAGGAATGAACTCTTGAATATTTCCGGGGAACCCTTTATAGGCGTCGGACGAGGGAATTATCATGGCAGGACCCATTCCACTGTTTGCAAGCGAGAGCATGATGCGATGGTTACATTGAAGGACATTATGATGAAAGGCTCGCCGCATAAAGTAGGCAGGAACCAGCGCGGTACACTCTAGAAGGCGTGAACGCTCCTTCTGAAAGGTATGGACCACGTGACCAGGACAGAGCAAGTTCGGGAGCTTACGGCGACACGTTGAAGATTGCAGATCTAACATTTCGCTCGCCGATGAACGTTTGAACAACGGATCATTACCTGTCAGAAAATTGAGTGTCAGAAACTTATTTTGCTGTACGCACCATCGCGTCTCTCATTATCATCATCATTGCAGGGTATTGCAAGGCTGCGATAACAAGTCCGGATCAGTGCCATTAACATCAGCTGAGGATGCAGGTGTAGAAAAAAGTAGAAAAAATCGTGTTGATGCCCTGACCGCAAAAAAACACGAGGCACCTGTCCGCGAACATGAGGCAAGTTGTACTGGTGAGGTGGTCTTTGAAGAACGGAGAAAATGTCAGAAAGAGTTATGTGAACAGCTCGCGTGATCAAGATTGTGGAATTGTCGGCAAACTCTGTATAGTGACGCGAGAAGAAAGCAACGGGTAAAATGTTCGTGCAAACTGAGTGGCCCTTCAGTGTCCTCAAGAAAATGCCCGTCTTCCAGTCGGTGGCTATCGCATACCTTTCAAATATATATATATTTACTGGAAGTGTGACGTCGTTAGAGGAACTGTGGGTCATTCTGATCAGAAGGTGTGGAAAGAGTGTTATCATCTCTGTGAACATCGATGGAATTATTGGCAAACGGCATGTAAGAGGACAACGTACGTGGATATCTATATAGAATTTGGAACGATCCAACGTGTTTCGCCGGCTGCCTTTTTCACCCGATTCATAATTGCTAACCCCTCATTTTCCTCGGGAACTTCTTCCATGAGAATGAGGTCAACACCCTCCCGCTCGAGCGTCAACAATCCATCAAAAAGACGTTGAGCAATGACCGTCAGCTCTGACAGGGAGCCCAGAGTATAACGATGCCACCGAATCGTCGGATCCTTAAGGAGCGTCTTGGCCAAAGCAGACTCTGACGGAGCCAACAACCCCACCTTCGGAGGCGAACTTGCAAGTGTGGAACTCTTGAGAGATGCCAGTAAAGTAGATGGAGAGATGGAATTTGCTCCACTAGGTGGGTGAGACGTTGGTCGCAACAGCGTCAAGGGAACCGTGGGTGCATAGTGACGATATTTCATCCCTGGAGTGGTGGGAGCTTGCTCGATGGCAGCGTCCGTGAAGTCACGATGATGAACGAGAACTCTGGGTATCGAATGACCAGAGTGAGCAACCTTGAGCGCTTCTTCTATCTGCTCTACTGTGATACCTCCTGGTCTAAGAATGCGGATGTTGCCGTCCTCGTGCAAGCCATCTAGGACAGTGCTCTCGAGCCCAACATCGCAAGGCCCGCCATCTAGGATGAGTCCGATCTTGCCGTTGAGATCGCGGAAAACATGTTCAGCGCGAGTAGGACTTGGTTTTCCCGAAGAGTTGGCACTAGGTGCAGCTAGGGGGGTATTGGAAATGGCAATGAGAGCGCGCGCGACTGGATGCGAAGGCATCCTGACAGCGACAGTCGGATGATTTGCGGTAATGATATTGGGTATCTTGCTGGGGTCGCTCGGAAACAAGAGTGTGAGTGGGCCAGGCCAGAAAGCTTTTATCAATAACTGATATGATGGAGGAATGGTGAAGTTGGGAGGAAGGAGGGACTGGAGCATGCTTTGTGAGGAGACATGGACGATGAGGGGGTTGTCAGCGGGACGGCCCTTGGTGGAAAATATGCGCGAGGCGGCTTCAGCGTTGAGTGCAAGA
Source organism: Boletus sp. MG55 (assembly GCA_003313885.1). Classification (NCBI taxonomy): domain Eukaryota; kingdom Fungi; phylum Basidiomycota; class Agaricomycetes; order Boletales; family Boletaceae; genus Boletus; species Boletus sp. MG55. The sequence continues at coordinate 6,415 of QGOI01017547.1, read as the reverse complement.
GCGGCGAGGCCGTAGACGGTCTCGGTTGGGAACGCGACGGGCTGGAGAGCGTTGAGATGGCGGGAAGCGATGCGGAGAGAGGCGAGAGTGTGCTGAGAGGTGACGCGGGGTTGACCATCGGGATCGAACGAAATGGATGCAGGATCGCACTTCAGCACCTGCGTGAACGACATTCTGGCGTACTGGCAGTAACGACGGATACAAGTCAACATATGTAGTCTAGTCATCTCGAGCTACTACGGGCATGTTCAGTCCCACCCTCCGCGCCGTAGCCTCTATTCTTTCCTCCCCCGTGAGGTCAACGAGAGGGTTGTATCTCTCCAGCAGCGTCTGGACGAACAAGTCAGCCGTGCCCGGAGTCGAAACCGACCACAAGCATCACCTTGTATTCCCTCTGAGAGCGCATAAAAGTCACAATGTTCTCCACGTCATGGCGAAATGACTCTGAATCGCGTTCGCTAGGTTGGCGGCCATGTTTCTGGAACAGTCGCCGGAAGTTGGCCGAGATGTCTTTGTTCCTTTGCGTTCGTGGCGAGATGCTCTAGAAAAAAGAGACAAGTCAGGTCGCACTGTACACCGAGCCAAGACATGATCCATGTTCACCGCTTTGGCGACTTCTCTAGCTACGCTGCGGTACAGTCGAGCAGTGTCTCGGGCAGCCATGTCAAAGCAATTTAATTGAACGTCACACTAGGCCAAAGCCAATAGATTGCATAATGTCGTGGGATCATGGATAGTCCACACTTCCCATCCATCATTGTTCGTCCAACTTCGTCCTAATTGACGTCCATTCCAGGATGAGGCTTCGCTAACATGTTCAAAGCGCCGAGATCTTCTTCTACCGCCCCGTGCGGTTCAAAAGGCTCGCCCGAGTGACATCCTCACGTCCGGAAACCCATAAATCATCAAGACCAGACTCTCAAACACCATCCAGCTCAATCACGACGCCTATAATGAAGTTCCGTGTTCCAAGCCCCTCCCTAGCTTCCATCGCCTCTACACCCACCCGAAACGCCCGTGCACAGGTACGCCGTTCCGCGACTACACTGACCGAGCTAGCAGACTGAACTGTATCAAGGTGCAGGGTACCACTGAGAAGCCTCAAAAGCCGCACGTGACATCACGTCGTGCTCACAAGCTCGACAAGGCAAAAGCCGCCGCCAAAGACGCCGCAAAACGAATTCACAGAACCAAACAATGGGGCGAACCCTGCACCACGTATGTGGGAAATGTACGTTACCCCAATCCCTCTCTTCTCCGTTCGTTAATCTGTCGTAAAGATCGGACCTGATGTAGATGAGGACGCGTTGATAGCCCATTTCAGCCGCTGCGGGAATATCCTATCAGCCAGGATTCACTGCTGTGGTGGAGTGGCTATGACGGTTAAACCTCCCCCCGCTAGTTACCACCAGAACATGAAAGTTAGCCAGTACGGTATTATGGTCTTCGAATCAAAAATAGCCAGTCATCGGGCTTGCAAGATGGGGGGGACCCTGGGAGGACGTGAACTCATAGTGAGTTGGCTGCTTCGCGACCGAGGCTAGGGCCAAGTTCCTTTTATTCAGGTTTCTATAGCCATATCCGATCTGCCGGAAGTCCGGGAGAAGATTGACAAGCGCCTGGCTGATTACCGGTCAAGGTTACAGCCATCGGATGTGCACCGTGCTCAAATGAGCGCGCTCAGGTAGGATGTTCCGTGACTATACTATATCACCTGGGCTAACTCGTCGTGTTAGATCACTTAAGATCGAACCTACGGTCCTCCTTGCTCCCCAGTACGAAAACGAGCGAAAACTGCGCAAGCCACTCCAGGTTATGGGCCTCTCGTTGCGAGAGGGCATCATGTAATGATCTCACCATGTATATTATCTGTTTTTCTGTCTATGCCCTGTATGTGTTGTATGCAATGTATTGGAATGCGTCGCGGACCTATCCAGTGCCACTTTCGCACATTGTGAGCCGGCTAAACAAGTGGCCTTTTCGCATCCTATACATAAGTTCTCTGGCGACACCCATCCCGGCGAGTGTCAACCGAGTGTCCGCCAGCCCACTGACCGCTCCTCCAAATATCTATTTTCCCCATCGTCTGCATGGAACTGGCCTGACTATACCACGTGCAGGTGAGATCAGATCTGCTCTACAAATTCATCTTGCAAACTGTCTCGGTCCGACCTTGTATTCAGTCTTTGCTTCCCCGACGCACTTTGGATCTTCTCGCGCAATGGCAAGAACCGCAGCTTTGAATCCAGCATCTACGCCTTTCTTCCCTGGCAGCATGCGAGTCGGAGAAGATGATGCTGGGCCAAATGGGTTTGGTCTTGCAGTTCCCACACCTCAGCGAGAGCAGGGTCGGCCGGCGTCCGTCTCTGGGTTCTCCAATTCTCCTGTCGAATATAGGTCCGTACGTTCCTCCCCAAGTGCTGTTCAGGACAGCGAGAACCGGGAACGCCAAGCCGACATGCGCTTTCAACCATCGCTGACCGTTCCCGATGTCTCATCAACCGCTTATCATGCAGACCTCGACAGACCGCTCAATCTTTCTCGTACTCGCGAGATGAGCATCATTGGGAGCTTAGAGGCTCTACCAGAAGCGGACGATACGCACGGATCGGTCACCACGGATGAAGGAGCGCAGGCGCCTGCAGATTCCCCGTTTTTCTCTGCACCCTTCCAGCAGGCTAGGGGTCGCATCAACACGCCTCCCGTTAACACAATGAACAACTCGTCTCGTTCGTTATCTTTCAATACCAACGGTCCATTCATATCTGCCTCTCCCGTTTCGTCGCTAGATTCCGGCAGTCATATTACATCTGGTGGAGAGTTCTCGCAGAACCTTGATGCTCACCTCAAAACATCGCCCCTCATCCAAGACATCGTCGAGCGTCTGCTGCGATGCGAGTTCACGGCCCAGGAAGTTCAGCGTGAACTCCGCGATGTCCACCGCAAAGTAGATTTGCTTGTAGAACGTTCGTTCCACAATGCGCCGCAAGTCAGCAGTTCGCAGCCGGAATTCAAGGATCCGTTCGCACCCACTGGTGGTCAGCCCGCTACTTCCTTGACCATACCAAGAGCATCTTTTAGTGCAGGTATCGCCCCAAACCAGTCCCCACCACCCGACGATATCACCCAGATATCACAGCGCTTAAACACCTTGACCACATCTGTCGGTCAGCTTCTCGCGTTGCAAACACAACAACACATTCAGGGTGCAGCCACGCTTGGTCGACTTACCCCTCATACGCCAGATCTTCCCCAAAATCAGCCGTTCGGAGCCAACATCACACCTAATTCCGCATTGCTGGGCCACGGGCTGCCTAATCGACCGGAACTAAGGGCTGCTCCTCGTGCCCCGAACCCTCCAACGCGAACTTGGTCTGCAGGTAACCTCGAGTTGCCTCTGAGGCTGGACAACCTTGCAACTCTCGGACGTAGTGATCCCGTGCGCGACAAGCGCCGATCCGTCACCGGAGGATTGTTGCGCAGGGAATCGATTGGTGTGAGTTTGCTATTCTCAGCACGACATGCAGTTCTGACCTAGTGACCGGCAGATCATAGATGGTCAAGGCAGTGACTGGTCAGGCAGTTCTCGCGACAACGGTCCCATGGTCTCTAAATGGGAACAGTTGAACCTGGCACCGGACTTACTTCGCTCACTGAGCAAATTTGGGTGATTCAATTTCTCACACGATCAGTTCACCCAAGACTGAAGCAGTTGGTTGTTAGTGTTGGTCCACCTAACAAGATTCAGCAGCGCGCACTTCCTTTCCTTCTTCGTGGTTCCGACATCATCGCACAAGCTCCTCCGACTCAAGAGCGCATTGCTGCATACGTCATACCTGCCATTCAGGTTGCTGTGGTCAATACGACGGGTAGACCTCCCAACAGGGGTCCATTCGCTGTGATGATATCCACCACAGTAGATCAGGCAACACAAGCCCAACGCATGATTCGAGATTTGGGAGGGCCCATTGGCATTCGATCAGCGTTAGGAGTGGGCACCTCAACAAATGCGAACGACCTCGCACAGGAGCTACGCCTTCTCCAACAAAACATGCCACACATTATTTGCGGGACGCCACAAAAATTGCATGCACTGTTTACTTCCCCAGGAGGTCTCACTGGTTCAGAAGTTCGCTTCTTGGTGCTCGACGAAGTCGACCAGCTGATTGCTCGAAATCTGCATGAATACGTTTTCAACATTGTTAAATTACTCCCTCCCCCTAGGTCCCGTCCCGTAGGTCCCAGTACTCCAACGCCAAGTTCTAATGGCTCCGGTCAGTCGCCATTCACCTCGTTCGATACCAACAACTCGCTAGCAGGGGTAGTAAACTCTGCGCGGAGATATTCCGCTATTCCTCCATCACCCCCCAACGATATGTTAGGCAACCCTACGATAATAGAGCGTCAAACCGCCCTATTTTCGAACACGGTACCTCAGGACGTTTTGAACCTTGCGACGGCCATTCAGCTCAGGGAACCCGTTCGGGTCCTAGTACGCCGGGACGGAAACGTCACGAGTTCGGAGACGAGTCAAGGTTCCCGGGGTCTGCGACAGTTTTACTTGTACCTTGCTTTCACGGCTGGGGGTCGCGCAGATTCCACGAATGTCAGTGCGCAGGGTGGCGGCCATGGAATTATCGGCTCAGGTAGGGGCGCTTCAAGCGTGGAAACTGCCCAAGCTCGAGAGTGGAAGTTGGATGCATTGGCTGACATCTTTGATGACGTCGAGGTCAACCAGGCAATCGTTCACGTCGGCGGGATGAATGCGTTGGATTCCGTCGTATATAAGCTGGCGAGTCGTGGTTTGGAAGCGGTCCCGCTTGTGAGTCCACCAGTTTGATACCCCTGTCGCGCTGACCTGCTGCTTTATTCAGCACGGAGAAATGAATGCCGGAACGAAGTTGGCGGCTCTGAACAAGTTCCGAAGTTCTGCTTCGGCCATGATGAGGCAACCAGTGACCAAGGTGTTGATCGTCAACGACGTTCAAGTCAAGATTCCAGAAATATCTCACGTGCCTCTTATCATCAACTACGGTATATCCAATCATCGTCGATTCTTTCCTTTGTGTGCTAAAAGACGCTGTAGATCTGCCTAAAGCGGTGGAAGAATACGCTCATCGGTAAGCAACGTCATATTCTTGTCCCTGTTCTCTCACGTCAGCGTTTCGAAAGTGTCGCTCCCGCTATCGCGTCGAGTTACGCACGCGCCGGCGTTATCATAAATTTCGTGACTGCGACGGGCGGAGATGTAGAGATGCTACGCTCCATCGAATGTTTCTACAAGTAAGGATGCGAGTTCGGTCGCAGGAACCTGACTCACCGTACGTTATTTCGCAGGATAAAATGCGTACGCTCTTTTTCTGCCATTGTTCTGGGCAAAGCATTGACTCGCACTCACAGCCTGAAGTTCCGATGAGTCTTCGCGATATTGTTTAAATTTTCACGACTTTCCATGTTCTTGTATCCCTACGTGCACGGGCCCGTTGCTCGAAGATACCGGCCCTGTTTTTGCTTATTCACACCTATCAGTACCAGCTACTATATCAACCACATACAGGCAACCTTCCGGTCACTGATCCGTTCTATACCCGTATATCCCCACCCAAATCACCACCATGCGAACGAAACTGTTTCCGTACTAACCTGATCGTCGATCGCTCTTATCTGTCCGACGCTTTTTCTCCACCATCCTTACCACTGTATAGCAGAAGTCTCTCTTTTCACTACGACCGTGTTTCCCTTGCGTATACTGTGTTACATGTTTTTTCTTTCCCCTGTCATCTTCTCGCGGATACATACTTTATACATCAACATTGGACCACCAGTATCTTGAGCGTACCGTCCTCGCTGCACGACGCAAGACGTTTTTCGGTAGGTGCGTCGGTAGACTGCCATGCCAGTCTATGGATCTGGTCGACGTGGGCAACGCTACGATCAAACGTTGAGTCCCCGTCCCAGATGGAAGTGAAACGAGGCCATACCCGACGGGAATCGAACTCGACGCCTCCCATGTTCCCGGAGTAGCGATCAGGTTACTATAGATGATGATCTCCCCCGTTTCCAAACCGACAGCGAGCAACCGCCTGACCGGTGATCAGATCCGTCATCTCGCCAAAGGAAGCTATCCAGCTTACTTGGTGGCGTCCAGAGAGCAAAAGGCGACCGCGGTCGCTGCTTCCGTGAGCTTCAGCGTGACGAGCGTGGGCCAGGGCTCCGAACCCGCTCTCGGAGACCAGATTCTCACCTACCGAGGCCTCGATGAGCCTGTTGGGCCGCACGTCAGACGAACAGAGACGCGTACCGTCTTGTCCCGCGAAGCAGTGGCGAACACGTCTCCTTCGCGGCTCCACGCACAGTCCCAAATGATGCGCGCATGGGACTTGTCTGCCGCGACCGGCAAGTAGCCTGTCGAGGG